>JAGFPH010003286.1:101770-118035 GCA_018207615.1 Philaenus spumarius | reverse complement strand
CAGTATCGTTTCCGTTCCTTTAATTATTCTTTTGTAAGATTGGTACACTTGAATACAAAAAGCATTGCGCGCTTCGTACGCCAACCCCCGCATTGGGACTATCTTCAATACACAATGCATTGCGTGCTTCGCACGCCATTCCGCATATTGGGAGTATCTTTAATACTCAATTCATTGCGTGCTTCATACGCCAACCCCATGCTAAAATCCACCACATGGCTTTGAACCGGGTACTTTTGTGGTATTTTACGTTTTGATCGATTTTGGGGGAACCAAGCTAGCTATAAGGTCGCGTAAAAAACAAAATGTGCAGAATAACATCCTACATTTATATTTGTAGAAAAAAATCTAAAAAATTCGTTCTCGTTGGAAAAATCTCCAAAAATAGTTGCTCCCTTTTGTTAGATGTTTTTGGCTAATGAACTCGTACGAGCGACATGGACAACCAACATGTGTACGAAAGTTGGACCAAATCGGACTTAAAATGCGACCGCTAGAGTGTGAACACATGTGTAAATATATATGTACATATTATGTATCATATATGTAAATATATATGATTTTTAATGACACCCCAAAACGTGTTCTGGGGACCATGATCGGTGCTCATTTGCTACTCCCGACCTTGGGTCTTATCATAAGGGCCACTGCAATAGCTCATTTTTCCTATGGAAATTAGCTAATAACCAAATAAATTATGCACTTTGCTTGGCTTACAGCATATATTTGATATATATATAATTAGTTGTGCACAGAATAACACATGAAATACAATTATGATATGAAGTAAATGTAACCGAGATAAAGAGGGCGAAAGAGAAGAGAATAGAAACTCTAAATATATTTTTACCCAACCATGTAACATAAATATTTTATAACAACTATTGTAATTTATTCAATTACTGTTTTCCTGATTAGTTATGTTAGTTAACTTGATAAGATACCTCAACGGCATTAAAGTCTCCTGGAATCCACAATAACTACTTCATTACTGAGATTAGTGAATGACAGTGGTTACGTTTATCCTTGAAATATAATTGGATAAACAATTAAATACGTTGAACGACGAAAGGAACTTCAACACTTGCCTTGAGTAAGACGAGAGACGATTTTAAAATAACTCAAGACCAGTTTAGTAAACAGTGATGACGTCACTGAGGACCAGAGTGTTTGATCCGTTATGTGTAGCAAGACACTTCAGCGTATTATTGTGTAATGTTCTTCTCTACAGTTTTTAACTTTCCCATGCAAACATATTCAATTTATTTTTCGGCGCATGGGTACTATTTAGAAGTGAGTGTGTTCGGTCAAGATAAATATTGAAATTCTTAAACATCTTTTCAACATACTGTCCTGCAGCATTATTTACTTTATTGTGCGTCTTCAGCCCAAGATGGATACCATAGAATACCACAGACAGTTGACAGAATACCATTTGAACTCAAAACGTCACAACAAATACGTGTATTACTTTAACTTGTTTCAACTATAATGTCGTCATCCTCAGTAATGCACGAGCTATAATTATAAAACAATAACTCAGACAGTTTGTGAATTTTGCAAACATATTTTTTTTAATAGCTGTTACCTCGCCGATTTTTAACTCACTTTAGAATAACCTAGAACATTCCTAAAACAAAAATATCTCAAGACCTTAAATTTAAATTTAAATCTCTCAAATTTACTTATATGTTATTATTTATAAAACATTAAGTATTTAATTTTAATTTTTGAAAGCCTTTATTTACTTTAAACAGAGTGTCCACAAACTCTCTATTCCCCTTTTGTGGATTTGTTACTGGGATCGAGACATTTCACAATATAAACATGGTGATTATATTTTCGTCTGTCTGTGTCAGTATGTGTTTTTTTACTAAATAATTGATATCTAGAGAACGGTTTGACCGATTGAGTTCAAACGTGACATGAAATTACACCTCACAATTATCTATTTTATCTAAAATAATCGATTATATCCAATTATACGTTTCAAAATGGCGATGGTTTGAAAATTTCAAACGTAAATTTTCCAAAAACCTTACATATTAACGAAAATTGCCAAGACACCCTTTTTGGAGCACTTTTAAATCCCTATCGGATTGTGCAACTATCTAAACAATCGGATGAAGGATAGTAGTTAAATTAAAGATAACACCATAAGTATCCACAATATTGTTGTGTTTACTGTGTTTGTGTAGGATGCTGGGTTGAAAAATCCAATTATTACTCATAACTTAACTAGTATCCTTCATCCGATTGTTTTGACAGTTACGCCATCCGATACAGAATAAAAAGGGCTACAAAATTTTTTTATTTTATTTAGGGTAATATAGGTTGAAATTTTCAAACAGTGTGCCATTTTAATTTCACATGATTGGATATAATCGCTTATTTTACTTAAAATAGATCAATCGGTCAAACCGTTCTCTAGATACAAATTATTTAGTGAAAAAAAAATGGCGGCTGTGGTTCAAACAAAGTGTGTCCGGAAACATGTACGATTGATTTTTTTTCATATTCTTAAGTGCTGAAACATATCCTAGAATATTGCAGAGTCATTACGAAACCTCCTGAGTATACATAAAGATCTTAGTACAAGTATGCAAAACATCCCAATATTGTGGTTACGTATGCTGTTACTATCTTTAACTCAACTATTATTTTTTTCAGATTGTTGTCATAGTTTCAGCATCCGATAGAGAATTAAAAGGGCTACAAGAAGGTGTCTTGACATTTTTCGTTAAAATGTACGGTTTTTGGTTTAATTTAGGTTTGAAACATTCAAACAGTCGCCATTTTGAAACGCATTATTGGATATAATCGCTTATTTTATCTAAAATAGATCATTGTTAGATATAACTTCATGTCAAGTTTGGATTCAATCGGTCAAACCGTTCTCTAGATATAAATTATTTTGTAAAAAAACACATACAGACAGACGAAAAAATAAGCACCTTAGACCCATGTTTATTTAATGAATTGTGTTAGTCTCGATCCCAGGAACATATCCACAAAAGGGGACCAGAGAGTTCTGGGACACTCTGTATATAACATTGAACATCTTTGTGGTATGAAGTAGAGCAAGTGGTAAGAAGGAGTTCGTAATACTCCATTGTAAAACAGTTTATATCTTGATAATTGCGCAGTCAGTTTCCATCGGCGAACTTGCATCATACATTTGCATACTTGCACGCTAGAGTGCGCGCGCACGTGATTTCTCGGAAGTTACGATTAAATAAAATAGATAATTGAAAGTCCTTTCAGTCGTAAACTCGTAGAAAGTCGTAATAAACACAGATAATTGAAAACACAAAGTTAAATAAACATAAATTCGTTGTAAAACAAATCGGACGGTTTCACGTACAAAGATATTTAACCATTACCGTGACATTGTGGAGTTATTGTGTGTAGTGCCTAGGCTATTGTATGGCTCATTACGTTATCTATGACTGGTCTGTAATGTAATTAGCTATAAACTTAACGCAAGGGAAGTTATATACGCCATTAGCAATGCGAGACTCTGCGGTGGGAGCGTGTGCAACATTCAGGTAAAAAGTACGTTTTGTGAAACGGAGAAAGGTATACAGGCTGTCCATTAACTGGGTCCATTGGGATCTACAAAAGTACAAGCTGTATAGCAATCTTTAAATGGGGGACTTTACCTGCTTTTCAGTGACCATTCAAAATATAAATTTAAAATTTTAAAAATTTGCTGGCATTTTTCAATATTTCCCTGTATTTTGTGATGATTTTGGGTTTCACAAGCGATTTTAAGACTGTTCTTGTGGGTTTTTTCCATACGACTAACCGTTTAAAAGTTAGAGGGGTATACAATTTTAAAAACACTCTAACTGAGCGCAAGATATTTCGGTATAGAAACGTTTTGAACCAATGAAAACGCTCTTAACACAAATAAAGACATTTTTAGACGAACAAATAATCTTTTAAAATCAACAAATACGCTTTTTGATAATATGTATAAAAACAAACATAATACAGAGGGAAAAATGACAAAACTACAAATTTGTCACACATGAAAAATGAAGTAGATAACAGATGTTCAATATAAGCTGTTGTTTCTTATTGTTCGAATTGTTGTTTAACGATTTAAGGGTTTTTTTTTCGATTCGACGCAAAATGGCGGAGTATTGGATTCAAACCAAAATGTCAAAGTTAGAGCGATGAAATTGCATGATAGACCAGTTAAAAAATAAATAAATACATTTTTGCCTACAGCTCCGATTTGGCTTCATCCTGTTCAGAAAAATACCAGGAAAAAGTCTACATAATACCAGTTTCAGGAGAAAGTGGAAATACATCGTGGGTGCATAAAGTGCATAATTTTTTTGAAACCTGTAAAAATGGATGAAAATCCACAAAAATCGGAACTGGGGGGGGGGGGGGGGGTAACGGCGCTGTTATAATTTTTGACCCTGGGGAAGGCGTCCGGGGTGGGGGGGGGGGGGCTCTGGGAGGTGAAATATGCATAATCTTTTGTGAAAAGGAGACATTATAAAATTTTCAAAGGAAAGAGAAAGAATATATTCATAAATTTAAAAAAATTCTTTTTATTCTGTACTAGTAAGAAAATTCTGGAATAATAAATACAAACATACGTAATGTATAAAATAAAATATTTACAGGTTTCGGGCATTTCCGCTTTCTCCCGAAACTGGTCATATGTAGATTTTTCCTGGTATTCTTCTGAACACGATGCAGAAAACTGCATAAAATCGGAGCTGTAGGCAAACATTTATTTATTCGGGACGAAATCGTACTAGTTTGCCTGGTCTATGATTTCTCTAATTCATAAGCCCGATTACAATTTGTGAGTTATATCATTCGAAAAGCAATTCAATTTACTATAAACCTGTGCAAAGGTATTTTTGGTGCAGTTTCCGGAACAAGGAACGAAATTCATTGGAAGCTCGCTATAAACGTAGTTATTCCCTAATATGAAAATTCGGTTATAATAATGCTTCAGTGTTGTTTACGCGTTTTTATTTCTACCTCTTTTATTAAAAGAAAAACACCAACAACATAATTCTTAGAAATGGAATGGTCGAGCTTAACAAACCATAAATGAACTTCGGCGTAGCAAACAAGGGCAAGGTTGGATAGTGTAAAATTGCTCACGTATAAAATTAGTGTACCTGTAACCTGAGCTGCGGCGGGATTACAAGAGCTCTAATGGCATCAACCTGATACTGTGGCACGGTGGTTGTTAATTAAATACGAGGGAGGTAAAGAAGAATTGATCCCTGAAGAAGTTATTAGAAAGTCAAAGCCCTTGTACGGGCTTGTTGTTTTCTACGTAAACGAAGTTCCATTTATCGATCTCAAAAATTCAATCAATTCAAATTTTTAATTAGATACACATCAGAAATACATCATGTAAAAAATTACTATTTTAAAACAACAGACTTTATCTAGCTGCCTACCTAATAATGCTGACGGGTAATTTTAACTCGGTAAATTTGTACAATTATAAGGATTATAAAACTTTAGGCCTATTATTTTTGTTAAAATTACGTATTATATACGTTATTAATTTATAGAAAGATACAAATATTATATTTTAATTGCTTTTTATTTCACTGCTTGCTCCGCACGCCAGCCCCGTTGAAACCTTCTATACACATAATCATGTTATGCTTTTTTTTTATAATAAAGGTGGACGATTAATAATAACTGACAAGCTAAGATGGCAAATAATGTTAATGCTCAAATCAAAATATTTCGTACATTTCATAACCGCAGTTATAATAAAGGTTAAAGGAACCAGAAAGGCTATTCACAATTTAATAAAAACCTAACCTAAAAGTTAGAAATACAAATAATTGCTTCAAAGTTTGAAATCAGGTTTTAATGGAAATGTTAGAGCAAACAGCTGTTTAATGTGTTATTTTATTCAATTGGTTGCTATGGTAATGAATGTAAATACATTTAAGAAATATGACCGATTAAATTTTCAAATATTGAAATAAAAAATGTTTTTATAAAAATTAATTATAGCCTATGTTAATTAGGGATAGTGAAGCTTTTTATGAGTAAAACTATTTTTTCAATCGGTTCAGTAGATCCAGAGATTACATACAAACAAACAAATTTTACCTTTTTATAATATTAGTTCATAGATCAAATGATTTAGAAGTTATTAATATTAAAGTGATGAAATTAATAATCGAATATGCTTATATGTTATACGAAGATGTACGAATGTTTCCGAAGCTAAACGAATGGGTATATCTTTTTTAAATTTGTATAAACAAATGCATTCCAATTGTATTTTCTTGTAAAACAGCTTCATCATGTTATAAACTTAAGCATTGAGTCGAGTGAGTTTCCAGAGGCTTTTAAACTGGCGAAGGTTGTTCCTCTATACAAGGCTGGGGATTTGACGGATTTCGGTAATATTCGTCCTATCTCTATTCTGAGCGTGTTTTCTAAATTAATTGAAAAAATTGTAAAAGATCAATAAGTGTCATACTTGAATACTAATAATGTCTTGTCTGGGTGCCAGTATGGATTTAGAAGGGTCATCAATATTTCAAATGTTTTATTCGATTTAAATAAAAATATTAATGAAGGCACCAACGGGAATAAGAAAATTATTATAGTCTTCTTGGATTTGGCTAAAGCTTACGATTCGGTAGATAGACAAATATTACTTAATAAATTGGACTAATCGGGTTTCTCATGGTTCAAACGCTACTTGTCGAACAGGAAATAAATGGTGTCATTGTGTGGAGTAAATAGTGAACCTCAGCCTGTGGAATATGGCGTCATCCAGGGGTCGACGTTAGGACCTATTCTGTTTTTGATTTATATAATCAATATTGATGGGAACTTTGACCTATTTGAGGACGATACTGCCATTTTATTCGAGGGTAATAGTTGGGAAGAAGTACTACGGAAGGTTGTAAAGGATTTGTCGGTAGTGAAAAAATGGTTCAAACAAAATGTTCTGGTGATGACCTATTTATAATTTCTTGTACATTTTAAAATTTTGTTTTTCTTCATTTTTTCTTCTCTCTTTTTAAATTATTATTATTTTAAAATTATGTTGAGCACGACTCATGCCTACGCACAGGCCTCGTGTCTATGTGGGCGATAATATTACACTCTCCATAGGCGATAATTTGTAATTTTTTTTTGTAAAATGTTATTTATGGAATAAATAAGTAAACATAAACATTGACGATAAAAGGTTGTACTTATATACAGTTTATAACCTCAAAGCAAATATTATAATGTATTGTAGCATGCATTAATTCTGTAAGTTATATTAAAAAAATAAACTTCACAAGGAATTATATTGATTGAATTTGTAAACATAACCCCAAAGTATAATCAACGCTGGGTTTTGTTTGAGTATTCCAGATTATGGGTGAAATCAGCTGTTACATTATATGTTACTCTCGTACGTACACTCGCTTTTATAGTAGTTCATTAATCTGAATGATTACATTTTGCATATCGATATCCTTCTTTGACAATTGTGGAGGGAAAAGTATGTCCCATTTTAACTCTAAAAATAGGGAAAAATTGTTCGTAAAGGTTTTTCTTTTTACGTAATGTCGAATAAATTATAGCTCATTCACAGCTTTATGGCGCTATTCATTTAATTACAGGATGATAAGAATATTACTATCTGTACTTTGGTGAACATAACGATCAACTCGCATCAGTTTGTTGAAACAGATGTGTGCTTAGTTGTAACAATCTGGTTTATAATAAGTGTAACCTATCAAGTCCACGTACTGTTAGAAATCTACCAACGTATTATCTGAACAAACCACAACAATATTATTATTGATATGGTCCATATTTTTATTGGTTTATTAGCGAATTTCCATAGGAAAAATGAGCTATTGCAGTGACCCTTATGGTAAGACCCAAGGTCGGGAGTAGCAAATGAGCACCAATCATGGTCCCCAGAACACGTTTTGGGGCGTCATTAAAAATCATATATATATGTATATATGTGTTCGCACTCTAGATATGTTACACTATCCCTGAGTAACATAGGCTATAAATTAATTTCGATAAAAACATTTTTTTTATTTCAATATTTGTAAAATTAGTCGGAAAAAATTCTTAGGTTAGGCCTAGACTGATAAATTATACGGAATTTTTCATTATACATTATTTTTTTACACACTTTATATCAGCTTGACCTGTATGTAACGGAATTTTTCATTACACATTATTTTTTTACACACTTTATATCAGCTTGACCTGTATGTAACGCAATTTTTCATTACACATTATTTTTTTACACACTTTATATCAGCTTGACCTGTATGTAACGGAATTATCATTACAAATTATTTTTTTACACACTTTATATCTGCTTGAATTTTTCATTACACATTATTTTCACCAACTTAAAGACGTCTGATTTACTTGAAAATTTGCACACGTGTCAAGCACCGATAGCAGTACAATAATTTACACCCCCCTCCCCTTAAATTTTACATACATAATTTTAAATCTATTGTCACAAACAAGATATACAAAAATCGAGTCTCTTGATTACAATTACGTTTGATTTCGTTTTGAGACTAAAAAATAACTAAAAAGTAGAAAATCATTAATTTTATTGCGCAAAAGCGTAGGGTGCGTTTAAATACATTTTAATAATAACTCTCCATTTATAAATATCTACCAATGAAATATTTGTAACATTTGATGTCAAACACCCCACGATTTATGATAAAATTAATTATTTTCAACTTTTTAGTTCGGTTTGCTATTGAAGCGTGTTTTTTAGTTTTTTTATTATAATTTGTTTTTAATGCAATCATTGTATTACATTAGGTTACGAAATGTTCTTTTTCTTTTTTAGCAAAACAAAATTTATATCGTACTATTTAGTGCGCTTCCGAAGTAAAATTTTTTTGTAAAAACATAAATCTTCTTTGAAATATTATTGTTGTGAGAGGACAGGTGGAACAAATGCTTTGTTTAATAAAACCAAGAAAATTAAAGTTGGACGAAGAAGGTACTGAAGGAATACTGAAGACAGTGTTATCTGTCCTGAGAGTAAGCCCGTATCTCTTATTTGCCAAGCGGTTTAATCTTCGTGAATATTTAAACTTTGATTAACGTCTAACTTTTTCTGTACCTCTGCGAGAAAGAAATTGTAACACTTAATAGCGAAATTAAATATTTACTTCAAATAAGCACCACCGTCGGCCCCTTTCCTACCTTTAAACGTTTTTATTTTCATTTTAATACAGTTGTAGTATTAATCCAAACCTCAGACTTGAGATGGTAAATAACCTTAAATCTAATTTTAAGATTTATTTATTTCAAAATATGAAATCAGACGTGAATGGAAACGCCACTCGGAAATTTTAAGGTTTTAGCTTATTGTACCAAAACTAAAATACTTCAGTCAGCTGAGCTGTGGATAAAAACTTGTTTTACTGTTTACTGGTATATGTTCAAATTTTCAAATCTTACCAATTTAAATGTCTATATACAGGGTGGGTGAAAAGCCTGACAACGGCTAAATATTTCGTATATAAGGACAATTTGTAGGTAGATGTGATTGAGTAACCTACTCTATGTAAAAATACTATTTTATTAAGATGTACAAAATTTGGTCGGCCATTTTGAACGTAGCTTTTTTAAAAAGGAAGGTCACGTGATACATCATTTCAATGTAGAATTTTAAAGCAAAATCAATGGTAAAAACCGCTCACCCATATCTTAAACCGTATTGAAGATATTTGCATTTATTTACATTTAATCATATCATTTAATGTAAAAATGAAATAAAGTTCATTAAACTTCTTACCTATCAAATTTTAATGTTGAATAAAATTAAACATTATCAAACAATCATATCATAAGGTATTAATTTAATGTACATTAATTTTAACAATAATGAACAAAAATAATAATAAATTAAAAATAAAGGACACTAAAAATCCCTACCTATGAAAATTCAATGTTTAATACACATGAAATAAACGTTACCAGGAACTAGCACATTCCTTCTCACAAACATATTTAAATTATTAAACAGACTCACTGTGACTTCATAATTGTAGGTGGGGTAGGAGAGGTGATTTATTAAAATAGGAGATTAACTAAAAAATATTATTATTATTATCTAGAGATTAAACAAATAAAAGAGCACTGTGGCGACAAAATCACACTGATTTAAATAAAAACCCGAACCACAAAACAAGGAACAAAAACAATAACTAAACAACTAATTGTAAGTTATGTTTAATACGTTACCCTTATGTACATTTCGATGACATGGTCATCATCCTCAGAGGGTTTCAACACTATTCAACCCACCTACTTGACATGTCTGGTGCAAATTTGTTTGAAATCGATCGAATAGTTTTCGCTCTAGCTTTGTATACATACAGACATACAAACGTACAGACAGACATTTTATAAAAACCACTTTTTTGGACTCATGGGGTCCCAAAACGGATATTTCCACAAAAATCTCAATATCGATTTTTTTGCGATCACTATACTGCCTCTATACTATAGTATAGTGAGAAAGTAAAAAGTGTTCTTACTTGTTTATTAATTGTAACCCTCTGTAATATTTATTATTATTATTATTTTATAAAAGAATCTAAAATGGTTTGATAACTCTATTGGTTTAGCCGTTCAAAATTGGTTCACGTTGCTTTTTAAACTCAATATCAATAAGCCAACGTATTAAATATTTCACTGTAAACTTAATGTTTTAAAATAAACACAATCTAACATTCATTCTAATCAGGAATACACTTCCCGCTCGGTTCATTCTAAAAACTAAAACAATTCTTTTATTAGAATACCCAATTTAGAGATTAATAGTTGCAGAATTCCTAGACTTTCTACTTGTTGAAATATGTTGACTACCAGCTTTCAAGGATTATGTAACGGTATTGCCAGGCAGATGTGCGTAGGCATAAATGATAGACAGACCAAGAACAAACTAGTAGATTTTTGTCTAAAAATAAAATTATGAAGAAAACTAAGAATAAAATTGTGGGTTTCACAAACGATTGCTTTTGAATATGAGACGAGGAAGGTGTTGCAAGTCTAAATCTAATTTTGTAGCCTTAGTGTGAGAATGTAGTTAGATATATGCATACATTATTAGCGAATTTCCATAGGAAAGATTAGTAAATGAGCACCGATCATGGTTCCCAGAATACGATTTGGGGTTTCATTAAAAATGTTATGTATACATGTATTCGCACTCTAACGGCCACATTTTAAGTCATATTTGTTTCAAATTTGGTACACACGTTGTTTGTCCAAGTAGCTCGGAAGAGTTCGTTAGCCAAAAAAAATCCAACAACCGAAAGCACGTATTATGACCGAAAGTAACTGTTTTTTTTTTAAATTTTTCGTACCAGAATGAAACTGTTTTAGAGATTTATCTCACAAAAATTAATATAGTGTATTATTTTGCACATTGTGTTTTTTACACGACTTTATAGCTCGCTTGGTTCTCCCAAAATCGATGAAAACTTTAAAACCATAAAAGTACCCGATTCAAAAGGGGGATTTTCGCGTGGATCTTATGATCCGAGGACGACGGCCGAGTTTATATGCCGCGAGCAAAGCGAAGTGGTCGAGTTTTTCCGCTTCCAGTGAAACGAAGGAACGCGTGAGTCTAATCTTGAGACTTAGGTGCAAACAAATTCCACTAATATATTTCACCGCCTACACACAGGTATATTCAGCGCCTTCGTTAGTACAGTGGATCACTTCCCAAACAGTCGGTTGAAACCCCTAAAACATATAAACTTAATTTTGGAAATTCGCTCGACTCACGTCAGCGGTTCAGCTGCGTGGTCGAATTACTACGTATGAATGGAACGGAATAGCTAGTTTCCAAAATTATACGGATCAAAAATAATTGCATATGAAATGCAAAAACCCATTCAATCGTTCTGCTTGATTTCAATGTTTCCGAGCAGTCATTAGAGTTCAGGTTTGCAGTTAATATCCGTCCAATATCTCAGCTTCGTGTCCGATATGTGTGTTTAGCCTTGGTCTATATTCCAAGTTAGATTATTAAAAAACGTCGAGTTTTGTGAAAAGCCCTGCAAACAGCTTTGAAAGCGTTATGAAATTGTGTTTTTATATGAATTTTTGTTTATATGAATTGTTTGGACTACAAATAATGGACGACTAAATATAGATTTTAATAAAGAGTGTTTAAGGGTTACGTGCCTTTAAAGGAAAAAAATCACCCGTTTGTCTGTATTTCTGCAAAAGACAGATGTCTTAGGAAAGGTTAAAAATATAAATGCATTTATTTTCCGTATGCAGGTCACTAATTGATTAAAATAAAGTTTCTTTCTTTGTTTCCGTCAAGTGACCTCTTTTTTGTATTTGTGACGCGTTTCGGGACTTTTATCCCACCTTCAGACACAATATATAGTTACTCAGCCGAGGTCGTCAAAAATAAAAATAAATTCACAAAATACACATAACACATTTAAAATACGCTTTGGTGTTTAACTTCAGGGTACCGGATCTGAAGTTAACTGTCAAACAGTTCTTTTATATCAAATAAGATTAATATTAAATAATTTTAGCTTTATAGTCCATAGGAATTTAGTGAAATTTATTTTTATTGTATAGGAGTAGCTACTCCATTTAAATCTATTTGTCTATTGTGAGCATATTCTCTAAAATATCCGGGTACTGATGTGTGAAATTATTAAATTTTTAGTGAAATTAGTTGAGTACTTTTTTTGAGAATATAGAAAAATTAAGTGTACAGATTATTATTATTAAATTTGAAGGGTAGTTATTCCATTTCATCCCTTTGATTTCAGTAATCAAATTGCAAATAGATTTTTAATCTCTTAAAAAAAATATTACATAATTTGAGGTTTACAGTTTGTAGGAAATTAGTTTAATTTGTGTTTATTTTATAGGGATAGCAACCTTATTCCAACTCAGTACATCGGGATAAAAACAATCCCACATTTTAAATTAGAATAAATATCACATTAAAAAAAATTTCAGTACGATCGGTAGAGCAGTTTCGGAATTCATCGCGAACAAACATCGTGACACTGGATTTTTATAATATAGAAAATAGGTAGCACTTCTTCCATACATTCTAGTCCAAACAATCTGGCAACCCTGTTAGTCTGTATCGATATCGTGCAATAAAAATGGTTGAAGATTCTGTATGTTAAATCCCATAACCGACTTTTGGTTTAGTAATTCGTTATGTTGTATTTGTTTTAGATTGTTTAAAAATTAATTTTCCGTTATCAGTGAAGTGTCTAATTTCATGATATAAAGGAAAAAGTCAAATTTAGTGTAATTCTATTAAAACCTGTGGTCACCACGACATCCACTAAAACCTTTCCCATTGATGTGTTTTAACCATTGACGGTAGACAAAAAAAGGGCAAACATCGGATAAACTTACATGTTTCTGATTTTGTTGGTATGTTCTTAGGGTACCTACCAGTAGTGTAAAACCAAGTTTGCAGCTTCGAAAGACTTGTAATAACTTACAATCGAAAAACCTCGAATTTTTTACTAATAATATGTATAATAACTATGAGTATCCATGGCAATTAAAAGTTGTATTCACTCAGGCTCCGATCTGTCCCTCCCCCGATTCAACCCATTTTTGTTTTTCTAAAATAACGAGATACCTGTTTGGCCTACATACTTTGTTCTGGGCTTAAACGAAAGCTAAATATTTTCTCTACACCTTCATATCCAATAAGTTTTTCCTTAGAATATTACAGCCAATATTTAGCCCGACAGACGACGAAAACTGAAATTTTGCAGATCCAATTTTTGAGGTCCTGTATTTTGGGTTTTATTGGACCTAAAAAATTGAGATTGGGCTCAAATTGTAGGAAATTTTCACAGCATCAAAAAATGACAGAGTGACTTTTTCCATATGAAGCACCCTTTTAGGAGTTTTGGGCCAAAAACTGAAATCAGTAGGGAAAACCTAGTCGCATGAGTCAAACGTCCTCTTATCTGGTTTACTTTTTAAATTTATTCATTTAAATCTCAGTTTTCGTCATAGTTAAATCTGAGACTTATCTATATGTTTACTAATCTATGGTTTATTGTACTGTACACTTGACCACATTCTAGGTCATTAACTGTAAATTCCAACAATTTTATTGGTTCGATTGATAGCGTTTCTATGAACTAATTAAGATGAGATAATGTTATAAAAATGTCCAAGCTGTTAGTTTGGATTCAGTTATTTATTCACTATATAATAAATATAAACCAGTAAATAAGGAGTTATTTCTTAACCACATTCGTTCAACATTTAACAACTATCCAAGAATGTAAGTGAAATTGTTTAGTGATTGATAACGTCAAAAGTGCTGTTTATGTGTAGTGGAAATACTTGCTATAATCGATTTTTATAACAATACATTCTACATCACCGTATACAGTCAACTGCTATAAAAGCTAGTGTACATATCTACGTACGTGAGTAACAATATAATATAACAGCTGACAATCACCCATCATCTGTAATAATTTAACAAAACCCATCGTATATCATATGTTTAGGTTATGTTTACGACTAAAATCAATAATATAATGTCTTGTAAAGTAGATTTTTCAAAATATGAATTATAGAATTAATATAGGCTATAATACGTTAGAAGATTTGCTTTGAGGTTATATAATGAATATAAGTACAACCTCTTATCATCAATGTATGCATTACACAAATTTAAAGAATCCATTCGTTTAACTTCGGAATAATTCGTACAGCTTCATATAACATATACCTAAACATATTCGATTATTAATTTCTTTATTATAATATTAATAACTTCTAATTAATTTTATATAGCAATATGAAATAAAAAGCAATTAAAAGATAATATTTTTATCTTTATTTTTATATATAAATTTACAATTTTTACAAATAGGCCTACAGTTTTATAAAATCATATCTAGATATCCTTATAATTGCATACATTTACCGAGTTAAACATCTACTCATAATAGTTAGGTAGGCCTAGATAAAGTTTGTTGTTTTTAAATAGTTTTTTTTTTTAATTATATATTTCTGACCTGTACCCCAATTAATCTGCCTGTGATTTATCACGGGGAATTACTAGTAAAGATCAATAATTTTCACAGATGTATAGTACATTTTAAGAAGCATCGCGATTTAAAAGAATTGTGTTAGTAATCAGTCTGTACGATTGTTCATGTCTAGGACTACAGTCCCATTTTCCTAAATCAAAATTTTGGGCTATTTGTCGTAAAATATAAATTTGATGTGTGTAATTTTAATGTTTATAGTATAAAGACAAAACCGAAACTTCCTCAAATTAGATCTGTTTAAATTTGTTTTAAAATAATGTATTTATTTATAATTCCTCTCTATTGGCAATGAACCAGAAATATATTGAAAAACTATCATTAGCGAGGTTCTGCAACCTAAACAGCTCGACCGAGTTTGATAAAATTTGACAATTGCAGTGAAAATAATATTTAAAAAATAAACAGTTAAAAATATAGTTCAACAGTTCTCTAAATAAGTTTAACTTTATCTGTTCAAATTTGCATCACCAAAATTCTATTCTACTTTCTATGGCAATTTTGTTTGTCTATTATTTTTTTACCACAGGATTTAAAAGAATTACACTCATTTCACTTTTTCCTTTAAATATAATAAAATTCCTCTGATCGCGGAAAATTAATTACAAACAATGTAAAACAAATGCAACATATCAAATTACCAAACCAAAAGTCGCTTATGGGATTTAACATAAAAAAACTCCAGCCATTTGTATTACACATCTAACAGAGTTGTCAGATTTGTTGGGACTAGAATGTTGGGAACTAATCAGTGCTACCTATTTAATATATATGTTTAGAAATTAAAAAATTATTTTAGCAAACTAAGCAGTGTTACAAATTTATTTATGTTTACATACTAGAAACATATTGAGACTAGAGACTGTAAGAAAGAACTTCAGGCGATTTTTTAAAATCTATCTTATACTAATATTATAAAGAGGTAAAATTTGGTTGCTTGTTTGTATGTAGGGGGAACTATGTATCTCTGGAACTACTGAACCGATTGAAAAAATAGTTTCACTAATAAAAAAAAACATTATAACTGATTTATTCATTTTGATTTAAGGTTTGAAACTACGCCTATACAATAAATATGAATTGTAATACTTTCATAAGCTAGAGAGCTGAAATTTTGTACATTTATTTCCTACAAGATACATAGAAAAAGTAAACTAGATTTGCATT
>JAGFPH010003286.1:90624-101760 GCA_018207615.1 Philaenus spumarius | reverse complement strand
CTGATTTGCATTTTTCCGGGTGCTGCTAAGGGGTCAAAATGTGATAAAAACCACTAGAACAATACAAACTAATCTCTAGAACTACTGAACCTATTAAAAAAATAGTTTTATTAATAAAAATCTACACTATCCCTGAGTAACATAGGCTAGAATTAATTTTGATTTAAGAATTAAAACAACCCCTAAAACAATAAATATTAATTGTTATATTTTCCTTAAAGTTAGTGAGCTGAAAATTTTTACATTTATTTCTTACACAATACATAGAAAAAGTATCATAGATTTACATTTTGTCGTGAGCTGGTAGGATTGAAAATTTAGAAACAACCTCTTTAAAAAATAATTTTCCTTAAAGATAGAGAATAAACCCTTTAATAAATTAAGGAATTTAAAAATAAGAAACCACTATGTTACATCCTAATTAAAAGTAAATAAGTCATATTAGAATTTAAAAGTAGGCCTATTTATATAAAATAATCTGTTTGCATTTGCTTCGACGCAATTCACCGCGACGGTTGGCGAAGCGAGCATGGGGCAGAGCGCTCTAGTATATTATATAAAGGTTTTTAAATTAAAAACCCTTTTTTAGTAAACTAAAAAGTGTTACATACTTATAATATATGTTTACATACTAGAAACATACTGAGATTAGAGACTGTATGCATCAGCTGCTTGTATCAATAACTTTTAAACTAAAATGTTTGTTAAGACATTAACGAATACTTTTTCGCTCTTGACTTAGTATTTATTAAAATAGGTGTACTGTGTTTTAGCAGTTTACCCTTGATTCTAATAATAAAAAGTTTAGCATTACAAATATATATTTAAACATCACAAATTTTAATTTCTTTTAGATGCAATATCACCGAATACTTTCGTTTGAACAGCTCTAGCAGTTAATACTGTATTTTGAGAAAGGCACAAATCTAAAGTATAACAAATATTGTAATTTTCTAATTATAATTCTAGTCCAGCTTACCTGACGATATTTTAAAACAACACACGTAGTTTACACTTATCACAACACATTTTCACACAACACACGTTACCAAGGCAAGAGTTCGGCCGCTACTGATCAGCTGTGAGCGTGAGCCGAGCGGTGATTGCCTGTCTGAACTTTCTACGCACCTAATGCCACCTGGTGGCGGTACCCGTAAACATATTCACTGTTATACAATTTTTTTTAGGGAAATTGGAACCCAATCTAAAATACAAATTATGTTTTTGGTATATTTGTACGTTGTGTTCCCCAGATATGTAATAGAATAGAATAGAACATATGCTTTATTTATATTAACCTATTACTGTTAGGTTGACATTTTAAACTTATTAAACATAGGCATTGCTACATGAATATACAAACACAGTAATATATCAAAATACCATTAAGTTAGCTTAAACATCTCTTATTCTTGGAACACTAGACACAAACACTATTACAATTATATATATACACAAGAAACAAAATAAACAATTGATCAAATTAATATTTTTTGCGTTGTCATTTCTAACACCCATTCATGCAACTAATAACAAAATTATCAAAAAATTATTATTTCCCTAATAGCAAAATAAACATTAAGAAAAAGTAAACTCTTGTATAAGACTCCATGCATTTTGAACAAATCTACAATGAGCTGACCGATCTCTACCATTAATAAATTCCTCAAACTCTTGTTTAGAAAATACCTTTCGATGAAAGCACGACTTACTGAATTCGGCTAATATCGGACATTCTGCATTAAAATTAAAAGCATCTTCCCTTAATCCCATAGTACACAACGAACACATTAAATTTCCCTTTAAACCCACGGTTTATAATTTAAAAAGATTAATTCTGTCCTACTCTTAAAGATCCATTTCATTTCCCTTATTGAAAAATCATTAAAATACCCCTTTTCCCCCAAAAGGAAAATTTAAATTTTCATAAATGCTGTGGTACTTTCCCCCTTTTGCTGCCAATAATACATTTTCCGATACTTCCGTTTTAGTTTTCTTAATTAAAAGACTTAATTCCACCGAGTTCCAAGATTGTAAACGTTTGCCTAAACCTACTCCAAATTTGTCTCCTAATTGTCTGTACCAAAAGATATCAGCTTTGGACACCTGCTCAGCCAATATTTTAGGCAGTCTTGCAGAGCAATTACCTTAAATAAATATTTAATATGCAGCTTTAATGTAAATAAATACAACTTATCAAGTACACCGCACAATTTGGAGCGTTTAACGCCAAACCCAATCATTATTTACAAAAAAGCGCAACGTTTTTTCTACTGTATCACACACACGGTATCGGTATTGAGCAGCATAGCAAACTGTTGCCCGTTGAACTGCTTTAAAACAAGTTAACTTTATAGATAATGGAACCTGCTTACAACCTATAAACTTAGGCGAAATGCTATTTTTATAGTTTTTATAGGTGTAGCTTTACCTTGTGATGGTTTTCAAACGATAAATTTGTGGATAAATCTCTCCCCAGGTTTCTATAGCTATTTACAATTACAATAGATCCTTGTCAGATATGTAAATAAGAAATTTGTAATAACTTATTTACCCAATTTATCATGAATGAAAACAAAATTAAAAAGCGGTAACGTGACTGTATGAATTAATAAGCGTACATAGCCAATCTAACCGTAATTCACAATTGTTTCCTATACCAGGCACCTAAATTCTTTAATGCTTTGCCATAAAATATAAAAGCTATATATGTAGTTAAAACCTTTTAAAAAAAAATTAAATAGCTGTCTTCTTGAATTTTAAAATATTGAAGATATTTTTTATGCGCCTGTTTTTTTTAGTTGGAGGTAGATACGGGACTCAGCTGAGATCACTAAATGTTATATATTGATATAAATAATGGTGGTAGCATTGAGCTTCTGTTCTTCAAATACTTTTTTTTTTAAATTCGTGCTGGTAAACCACAAAAACTGGCTTCGCCAACAATGTTACCTAAATTCCTTAAGTTTTAATGAAGCTAGCACAATAAAGAGTAGACAAAATTGTACATAACCTGATTTATTTGTAAATATTAATGTATTTAGTTATAAGTAAAAAATTTGGTTCACACGTTAGTTGTTTAACGAGTTCGGTATCAAAACAAATCCAACAACCGGAAGCACTTTTTTACAGGAAGTAACTATTTTTTAGATTTTTCGATTTAGAATGAAATGTTTACGATTTTATCTAAAACAATAAATTTAGGATATTATTCTGCACGTTTTGTTTTCTTACACGACCTTATAGTTAGCTTGGTTCCCCCAAAATCGATCAAAACGTAAAATACCATAAAAGTAACCGGATCAAATCCACGTGGTTTTTTTTTACCGTGGGGGCATGTTCTGTCCGAAGCCGACGGCCGAGTTTGTACGCTGCGAGCGAAGCGAACTCGTCCATAACCCGTAGCCGCAAGGTCGAGGCGCAAATTCGTTTTTTCCGCTGCGAGTGGAACGAAGAAGCGCGTCAGTCGAAGTCGGAGGCTTGAGTGCAAACAAATTCTACAAAATATTTAGTACACTGAGGCAGCTATTCAGCGCCTTCGTGAGTAGACCAATTTCCCGAATCGTTGGATGAAACCCTAAGACATATGCATTTAAATTTGGAAATTCCCTAAACTTACGTCAGCGTTTCAGCTGCGTGGTCGAATTATTATTTATCTGTATTGGAAGTATTCTTCTTTCTTAGCACTTCCAAAGCTGGGTAGGAATGCTATTCTCAAATGAATTTTATGTTGAATATTACAAAATACGTGAGTCTTGATTAGAAATATTAGAACAACTGGGGTCTTTTTTAGAAGAGAACCGCCATGAATGTTGAATACAGGTAAACGTACTGTGACTAAAGACTATAAGCTGGAACTTCAGGTAGGATTTTATCGTCACGCAATTTTCCGTCACGCTATTATTATAGTATTAAATGTATAAATAGTACACATGTGTATGTATAGCAGAGTATATAGTTCATTTGGTAATAGCTCTAAAATGGACATTGTGCTTCCTCATTTCGTAAATTGTGTTAAAATAGTCTACTTGGTAATATCTCCGACATGGACATTGTGCTTCCTCATTTCGTAAGTTGTTTTAGAATAGTTTTCTTGGTAACCTCTGAAATGGACATTGTACTTCCTCATTTTGTAATTTGTTGTAAGTTGTGTTAAAATAGTTTACTTGATAATACCTCTGAAATGGACATTGTGTCTTCACATTTTGTAAGTTGTGTTAAAATAGTTTACTTGGTAATACCTCTGACATGAACATTGTGCTTCCCAATTTCGTAAGTAGTTTTAAAATAGTTTACTTGGTAACACCTCTGAAATGGACATTGTGCTTCCTCGTTTTGTAAGTTGTATTAAAATATTTTACTTGGTAATGTTAAAATAATCAAATTTTGGGTACTTTTTTTATGCATTTTTTTAGCAACCAAAATTAATTGCAACAATATATTTTATATTTATTAGAATAGAAGTTTACACTTCTCTCGCATGGTCTTAAGCACATCTGAATTTTTTTTAATGCTTGCATTTCTTACTTCAATATATATACTGTACTGGTTAACAGTTTCGTTAGTTTTTGTTACCCTGACTCTATATACAAATTTGTTTCAAGAGTGACGGTCCTCTTCTAAAAGAGACCCAACATCTGTACAAGTTAAACAACTACACCAAGTGCTGCACTAACACTGCAGAGTAGGAAGTAATGAAGGAGTAATGCGACCTATCCACAAACTGTCTGTTTAACGACGTATACGTTGATATGCATGTTGTTACTACGGCACTAAGTGATAACATTGGCTCTATCATATGTCATGTAAGTTCGAAGTATTTATAACACCTTCATATGTTAATGCCTCAAGGTTTGGTTAATTATATCGTGTCCTAGTGGAGTGGCTAGTAGAGCACTAGTACTAGGCTAACTGCCGCCTAGGGTGCCGTTGCAGGGTGGCGAAAAGGGAAAACTAATTTTGGTTTTGTGTTTTTCCCAAACACTCTATTTTCTAACTTTGCACTTTTTATGTGTATTAAGGGACTGCTGTAGTGGCGGCCATCTTGGATTTTTATCCCATAAGAGCATTGTTAAATTTCAAACCAACTATTTCGTTTATTTTTTATCATAAAATTGTTTACAAGGTGTTATAAATACTTCGAACTTACATGACATGCTTTTTTTAATGCTTTTGATTTGTTATGTAACTGACATTTTGTAAGTACAAAGTTTGAATTTTTTTCCTAACACAATTAAAAATGAATAGTGAAAAATAATTTGCAAGCCGGATCCGAAATTTTATAAAAAATATTCAGTTTTTTTTCAACACTCAATTACAAAAGATAGACTTATAAAATGGTTTGAAATGAGGCAATGTCAAAGCGTTCAGCTGCAAGAAAGTGCACTGTTTAGATAGGGATATAGTAAGAAGCGCTTTCGTTTCCGGTTGCTTTCTCGTTTACTGGAGCAGACCCTTAAGGTACATATTACACTATCAAATAAACGTCAAATTCTTTGATCAAAGATTTGACAGCAAAGCAATTTGACGATTCTTTGGCAAAATAATTCGTTCATGAAACTTTGATCAAATTTTAACGAATCTTTGTTATGTTGTAAACTTTGACAAAGATTTTAAAAAAAGAATAGGAATAAAGTACTAAAATATTACAATACGCATTTTTTAGGTAACCTCCTAACCTCAAATTAATATACGTTTCTTCTGTTTTCATATATATACTAGCTGACCCGTACGGTGTTGCCCGTTGTGGTTGGTATTTTCAGTCTTTTTAATGTAATTTTGTATTCTTTTTAAGTGTTCAGTCAGTGAGTGGTATTTGGCTTTTATAATATATAGATCTTAAATAATAAAAGCACTATTGTCATAATAATAAAAGATCTGAAATTATGATTTTAGTAACTTTGATCCCCCCAAACCAATCCTAAAATTTCGAAATTTTTATACCCTTTCCTAATGAGCACCTATGGTCCTAGAGGAAGCTACTTACCAAATTTTATTCCAATCCGTTCAGTAGTTTTGAAGAAATCGTGATTTAATAACTTTGATCCCCCCTAAAATTTCCAACTTTTTAAAACCCTTTTTTAGTGAACACTTATGGCCCTAGAGGAAGCTACATACCAAATTTCATTCCAATCCGTTCTGTAGTTTTGAAGAAATCGTGATTTAATAACTTTGATCCCAAACCCCCCTAAAATTTCGAATTTTTTCAAACCCTTTCTTAGTGAGCACTTATGGCCCTAGCGGAAGCTACATACCAAATTTAATTTCATTTCGTTCGGTAGTTTTTGAGAAATCGTGATGAGTGAGTGAGTGGTATTTCGCTTATATATATATAGATTCCTTCTGTTCCTTTCCTTTTATATTTATAATACGATGGCGAAATTGGCATGGAGTGTTGAAGCTATGAAAACTTTAATTTTACATTATGAAAAAGAATATTGTTTGTGAAACAGTCACACGAATACCTACAAAAACCGCGATGTAAGGCAAACACCTTTAGAACAAATTACAAAGAAATAATGTTTTGCAGCCTATAATATTGGGGATGTCAGTATAGCCTAAGTTTATGTTTTTTGTAAAAAATTGGACTTTTATTATGTTTACTTTAGTGTAAAAGTATATTTATAAGATTTTTTTAAGATTTGTTTTTGTAATAAAAAAAACCTTTATTATATGAATTACGATCTTTCAACTGTAATAGTAGTCAATAAATAATAATAAATCGAAACATAACCCCAAAATATATCTAATTAACATCCCAGTTGATCAAAGAAATTGGACTGGTGTAATATGTATTCTTTGACAAACCTTCGTCAAAGATTTCATCAAAGAACTTCGATAAAATTTGACCAAATATTTGACGAATAACTTTCATAGTGTAATATGCTCCTAAGGAAATATTTTGTTACTCCTTCTAATTTCTTAATTTCTATGTCTTCTTCGTTTATTTGTTGTTTATTTCTTGATTTATTTAGTCGTAAAGCAGCAATTGAATGTGAAATATTTATGGATTTTTAGTTTTTTATTATCAAAATTAAACGATTAATAGTCTTGGCTTCTTTTCAAGCCGATCTCAATCTCAGCCTGCAAATACATATTTTTAAGAGGACAAGAAGTGATGAAGGTCTTCGTATTTGTAACAGGCCTCGCTGCAGTAATGTGGAAATAACAGTGTAATGTACTGATTGAATATTATAAAAATAATTCTGACTAATCCAGTTAAGTGTTTTCCTAATGTCTGAAGCACTTTTGTCTCATAAATTTTTGCCAAAGCTCTTCATTTTGTAGAATTACAAAATAAACATGTTATGATTATAAATCTGTTTTAGGCAGCCTTTTCTGTAAGAGTCAATCGATTGTCACTTTATTTATTTCGTTTTTCTCATCGCACTAAGCTCTTTAGATTGGTCACAAGGGGGGGGGGGGGAGGTTGTATTTAACAATTTCGAGTTACACTCCATTATTTCGAGTGGAGGGTGAAAATTTACCACCATAGCGAAGAGTACTTCAAGTGACCATATAAAAGTACCCCAAAGAGAGATCAATTATTGTTACCCATTCAAAAAGTTGTGGTTAGGAGGGGAAATTTATGATCACACTATACACAGTTGGTTGGTTCAGTGAAAATTCCTTAAAATATGCTCTGTTAGTTAGGGATTGTATCTTTGCGATTTACAGCTTAAGTAATTCAAAAAAGTGTTCATTTGTTTGTCACTGGTTATAATAATTGAGATGACGTTATGACAAAAAGTGTAATTAAATTGTATTGAAACAAAATCAAAACGACGAAGTGGAAGACAGGCACACAATCATCTAATTCAAGTCAAACGTATACTCCCCTTTTTGTGTGTGGAGGTAAGGGGGAGGGTGTAAATGAAAACATTCCGATGTCGACCAATTGTTGATGGAAGGATCCATGAAGGGTGGTGCTACCTGGATATAAAAGGATCATATTTAAAATAATATTCCACAGCTCATAGGCCCTGTACATTTGTGTCTTAAGGGTTGTCGCCCTGAAAGAAAATGTTACCGCAAGAGTGCAGCGAGGGCCGATGGCATAACAATTTTCCTCCAGCTACAGTTTTAATAATCTGTTAGGAATCATTTTAAGGCTCTGGAGACCCAGACACCATCTTGAATTTCAACTCGTTAAACGGGTAATAAGATTACTGGAGTAATAATGATCAGGAAATGATTCTGAATGTGTCATTTTAAAGGTTAGGTAAGTGGATATCTATTGGTTTTTAAAATGAGTTTTTAACTAAATTTGTTCTTTGACTTGACTCAAAATGAAAGTTTAAATTTGTTTTCTTATTGAATAATGTAAATATCAAAAATGTAAAAAGATCCCCACATTCGAAGTCTAAACCTTTCAAATAAAAGAAACTTCAATCATTTTTGATAATTTATAATGAAAAATCTACGTTTTTGTGGAAGCATGAACGCGCCGAATTTGTGTTCCTACTCGAGTGTTTGGCCTGCACTCTGGAGATTATCAAATCAACTTGTTGCTCGCGGAGGAATACTAGAAAAATAATAAATCCTTTAATGTTCAATGTGTGAGAAAAGGCTGCCTTTAATACCATAAATTGCCATGCATGCACATTGCAGTACGTTTACAGTCAGGGTTACGACTGTAGCCCTCTATTTTCCGTCTTTATGAAGCTGCCCAATATTTGATAGTGGAAGAAAGAAAAACTGGCGAACTCAATGCTAGTAGTGTACAGCTCTGCCACTTGGAGAGCTGCGGTCAACTAAACAATATTTATTTACTACTGCCGAGCCTGCCTAGAGCAACTACCACATCGTTTCAATAAGTATTATAAAATGGCATTTACCTGCCGCGTAACATAATAAACGGTACCAGAAACAGGCACATACTTTCTCACAAACATATTTAAATTATTATCACGTTCACTGCTAGGCATGCACATGTGAGCTTGACACTGAACGCTATGAGAAGCGGCCGTCGCACAGTGCATTGTACGCAACCCCCGTATTGCGAGTATTTTCAATTCACAGTATATTGCGTGGTTCGCACGCCAACCCCCGTATTAAAATCGTTAGAGCCTTTTTTTTATTAAAAAATAATAACAGATTTTTTGGGTTTTTTTTGCCAAAAAGGGGGTTGTTTTTCAAAAAATTGCAAAACCTTTTTCGTGCATTATACAGGCCTAATTGACATTGTTTGGTGCAAATTTGTCGAAATCGACAGAAAGACATACATACAGACATTTTGTAAAAAACACTTTTTTGGACTCAGGGGGTCCCAAAATGGAAATTTCCACAAAAATCTCAACATCGATTTTTTGCGATCACTATACTTTCTCACTATACTATAGTATAGTGAGAAAGTAACATAAAATGTCTATAGACAGTAAAACCTATAAACGTTACTATAAATAACAATCAACCCGGATAAAAAATTCGAAACAAGTTTTTTTTACTGCACCTTCTGTCGGCCAATCATTAATCATTTACGAGGTGGCTACGATCAGATGTTTTCGGCACCTTTGAAGTACTTTGTATTCGACGGCCTCTTTTTAAACACAATGACAAATTATCGTAGCCTCCAGAAAGTAGACAAAAACTCTGCTTTTGTAAAGGTTCGTAGCTCTAACGGACTTGGCAAGACGAGTGTGACTTGATTCAGCCCGCATTATTGCGCCGACTTCAATGAAAAGAAAAAAAGTCTCGAACTTTCTCTCTGATTTTTTTTTATAAAGGTATGTCCTCGTTTTTACTATTAGCATAACCCTTGTAGAAAAAATGCCTACCTATTGAGACTGAATTGTTGCTATTTTTTCCTATTAAACATATTTTTTTTATAATTAGTTCTCTAGAAACCTGCATTTTAGAGGATTTTAGAAATAAAGTATCTGAATTAAAAAATTACAAAATCGTTTTTTATTCAACCGATTACATTCCAACTTAGACTCACGCGCTGCTTCGTTCCTCTAGCAGAGTTTGCACCTCGACCTTACGGCATCGCACAACAACAAACTTGGCCGTTGGAATCGGGTCAGGCGGAGTTCCTACGGTAAAATTACCCACGTGGATTTGAACCGGGTACCTTCATGATATCTTACTTTTTGGGGGGGGACCAAGGAAACTTGTAAAAAAACTAAATGTGCAGAGTGACAACCTACAATTATTTTTTTAGATAAAATTCCATAAAAGTTTAATTGTAGTACGAAAACCTTAAAAAAATGTGCTTCCGGTTGTTGTATTTTTTTTTCTAACGAACTCGTCCTAGCGGCATAGACAATCAACGTGTGTACCAAATTTGGAACAAATCGGACTTAAAATGCGGCCGTTAGAGTGCGAACACTTATATACATACCAGGTGTCACAAAAGCCCCCCCCCATTTTATTTTTTTATTAATAGCCCAGGTATTAATTCCCAGGTACTGGACTTTTTACTATTAGGAGTCGACAAACATGCACAGTAATAAAGCATTTGCAAGGTTGTATCAACCAAAAGTCCAGTAACGGGGAATTCCAGAGGGCTTAGCTTTACTTTTTTTATACTAATTACTATGTTTTATAACTTAGATTGAGTGACCTACTGGATTAAACCCTTGTAAAAAATAACAGATGTATCATCTTTAACATTTCAATGTTATTTAAATGGGGAAAAGTTATAACTTTGATTGGCCATTATGTTGGATAGGGTCAACATACAGACCTCCGGTTTGCGCCAATCTTCTTCTTCTATCAAGGCCTTTAAAATGAGGAGTCACTCAATAGGGGTTCTCATTTAAAATTTACGACTTACCCCCAAAATACCCAATTTTTGGGGGTCGTGTTGAAATTTACGATACACCAAAAAAACTCCATTCTTGTTCATGTTAACAATCCCCAAATCAAATCTGTCTATTTCCATTAACAACAAAAGTAATAGGGGGGGGGGGGGGGACTTTTGGAATACCTGGTATATACATACATATAATTTTTAATGACACCCCAAACTTGTTCTGGGGACCATGATCAGTGCTCATTTACTACTCCCAACCTTAGGGGTCGTCATAGGGTTCTCTAAAATAACTCATCTTTCCTGGAAATTCGCCAATAATAATTTTGTGTATTTGATGAAGTAACCAAATTAAATATGTAACAATAAATAATAGCGATGAA
>JAGFPH010003286.1:62410-85762 GCA_018207615.1 Philaenus spumarius | reverse complement strand
TGAAGTGTTTCAAAATAATGTCTTATTAAAAAAGAAGTGTTTAGTTCAAATTGATTTGACAATGTCATAAATTTAAAAAAAAATATAAGTATTTCAAATTTACGAAGATGTTATAAATTTATAAAATTGGTGAGTTACCAAGAATTAGAAGAATTCTAAGACTTGAATGTTACCGAAAGTAACAATTTTTTTTAATGTTTCGTACAAGAATGACATTCTTTTAGGGTTCTGTCTAAAACAATAAATGTAGGATATTATTCTGCACATTTTTTTTAACGACCTTAACGCTTGGTTCCTTCAAAATCGATCAATTCGTAAAATACCGTTAAAGTACCCTGTTCAAATCCACGTGGGACCATCTTCTGATCCAAGGCCGACGGCCGAGTTTGTAAGCTGTGAGCGAAGCAAAGCAGTCCATGGTCCGAGCCGCAAGGTCAAGGTGCAAAATCGCAAAACAAGTTTTTTCAAAACATAGCTTAGGTGCAAACAAATGCTATTAATATATATCGTACACGGAGGCAGCTATTCAGCGCCTTCGTAAGTAGAAAAATTTCCCAAATAGTAGAACCCTTAGAGCATATAAACTTAACTTATTAAATTCGCTTAGCTCGCATCATCGGTTTAGCTGCGTGGTCGAGTTATTTTTAATTTCATGTAGAAATAAAAAAGTGTATTTACTTTGGTTCAGTTTTTGGAAAATCGAATCCAATCTGACATTTTCACATTTATCTCTTCTTTGTTCTCCAAATGAATACTCTAAAATAAAGCAGATTAAAATAAAATTTGTATAATAACTCAAACACGAAGTTTAGTAAAAGTATCAAAGTCAAATAGTTTATAAAATAGTTGAAAACACCATTGCTTTTCTCTAATGTGAACAGTTTGAACTTTACGTGAAATAACCAATGGAAATATTATATCTAGAGATATTCTAGAAACATTACACTAGATTTTTGAACATAATCGATACAAATATTAGACCCATCTTGCTAGCGCTGCATCGTCTGATGGAATAGTGCCAGACTGTTCATGGATTGATTTTAGTCTCGAGCCAAGATTTCCTGGCACATTTAAAGAATAGAAAAAGATCTTTTTGCTGTTTCTGACAACCAAATAGCATTTATCTCTGATTTTAAATGTATTTTAAATTTTGCTGCACGGGAATTGAAACTAGCTGAACCTATAAGAGGTGTGTTGCCCATGTCCCGTGTAAAAAAAGTATTGTGGGATCCCCGTCAGGAACGAAGTTCATCACACCTTTTTCTTCAATTATTCTTTTACCATATACCATTCACCTTACTAAATACAATATTGTGCTCTTTATTGTCATTAACTCAGAACAGTCATTGAACAGTTTTAAACACATTTTCCAAAGCCACCGGAGAAAGAGAAAATAACCAATATCTAAGTTTAACTTTGATCAGAGATATTCTTTAAATATAAAGGCAATGAGTTATACAATTTTGACCCAAGAAAGAAGAAGGTTTTTTGAGTAAATTGTGGCATTTGGGTAACATTACAAGTCCTTTGCTAACCTGCCTTTTATGTTTTGAATTCTTGGCCATTTTAGATCAGCCATTTTTAACTTTTAACATTTGAAATCTAATTCGAATTCAGCAACCTCAAAAACACGTATGTGTAAATTTGGGGGGGAAATGTTCATAATAATTGGCTAAGATTTTAAAATTTGTTTAAAAATATCAATTTTTATTGTTTAAATAGTTAACAAATAATTTCAAACCAAAACCAACTGGAGAACTTTTTACCTAAAGCTGTTTATAAACGAAATAAAAATATTTTGAATAAATACAAGCAGGACAGATTTACTTCCAAATGATGTGTATTTTTAAGCTACATTGAATTCGTGCTAATACTAACGCCAAGTGTCTGGTGCTGTCTGAGTGGTAACGTCTCGGAGCTGTGCCCCCACCCAGAGAGTACAGAGTTATATAGAATGGACACTAGGGTCTCGCCGGTGAAGCCGGCTGGCCGCTCAAGATGGCGGTTATTCCTTTGATCCTGGCCAGTGCCGCGCGCAGTCCGGTTCAATCACTGCCGTGAACTCGTAGTTATCAAAAATTATAAATTAACAAAACTATTTGCAGAAATGACAAAAAACCTCTACATAACATAAATAGTTAACTCACAAAATCATTCTGTGCAATAGTAGTAGGCTAAAGTGCGGAATTTAAAACGCTTTAAATAATCGACGTTAGTAGCCTAAGTACTAACGGTAGGTGAAAATGGATTTCAGATATGAAACAATAAACTCTTGGCAACATATCTCAGCAGATATTTTTTTCTTTTACCAAATAACATTTTCCTCGTATGTCGAACATTTTATGTTTGTTTGTTTGTTAATTAAGTTTATGTTTCAGAAACACATTTTTCTCATTCGACAATGTTAAGTTTTGTACATTTAAAGCACACTGTTGCCTTCAGCAAAGTTTGGTCCTTATAACTGTGAAGTTTCAGAATTTTTTAACGATGTTTAGAGGTGACAAATGACGTGAATGTTAAGCGGTGTCAATTGCTCGCGTGAGTCAAGAGCAGTGTTCTTGCCGAGTTTTGGCCGCTAATGGCAGACCCTTTTGGCTTCACTTCCCCGCATGCATTCATTATAGGGAAAGCTACTCTATATAACTCTGTACTCTCTGCCCCGACCACGCCACCGAGTACAGTGGCGGTAGATCACTCATCAAAGTAGTGAGGCAGCTCTTCTCTATTTACTCTATGCGAAGCCAAAATACATAAACAACACCATATGTTGGATACTTGTTGAAAACACATTGCCCAAAGATTTCTTTTTACTAATTGTATTATCAAATAAATTTGTAAGAATTTGTTTAATGTTCTTGTTTGGTGTTCGCTTGTTTGTAGTGTTGGTTGTTAGTTTGATCATATTAACAACCATTTCATTGTGCTCTGTCAAATAATAAGCGAACAGTTTTGAATTTTATTTTATATTTATTTTTTAGTTTATACTGTATTTCTTAAATTCCGCTTTTTTATTATGTAGTGGTACTCTATTTTACATAGTTTAGTCTTGTAAGCACTTTTTAGGGGTTGCCAGTATTTTCTTTTGTTGGAGAACTAAAAACAGACTGAGCCTGTTTCGTCTGCGCCCGAAAACGCGTTTCCTACATTTTTTATGGAGAATATTAATTACTTTATTTTAGTTTTGTTTCGTAAGTTTGCCGCTAAATACAGTTTTGTAAGTTTGGAATTTATCTAAATTAAAAAATGACTTCGTATTTTCTCTATGATAGTTGATTATTTTATCTTTAGCAAAAATCAAACCAAAATTATGTATGTTTTCAAACACAAGTCTAGCCGATCGAGCACAAAGGTTGAGCGCTCGGGTCTCCCATAATTATTTCTAAGCACAAGTTATGACCAAACAAACTAAGCCAACTATACTACTTCGTGCTCTACATCTATTATATCCTGTTTTGTCCAGTTTGGCAGAGATTCACCCGAGGGCACAAACATTAGTTAATTGTATGCAACCGCTTTCTGTTGACCCTTGAACCTGAACCGGTAAATCAAACACAATCAGACACGGTCGCACACGGACAATGCTTTCACAACTTGCAACGCTATTGTCTAAACGGATGAATGTGAAATATTTAGTTATTGAAACCGTTTATTAGACGCCTAGCCTTTGCCTCGAGGCCTGGATGCAGGTCCTAGTGTTGTGGTTTACCAGCGGCTCGCTGGGAGAATAAGGTCCCAGTCGTGGGAGATAAAGTAAAACGTAATTTCATCAACTCCTATAAACGTTACGGAGTATACGTCCGTACGTACATACATACTTGAGTAGGCTAACAATGTAATATATAACAGCTGATTTCACCCATCATATGTAATACTTAAACAAAACCCAGCGTAGATTATACTTTGGGGTTATGTTCACAACTTCAATCATTATAATTTCTCGTGAAGTTGATTTTTTTTTAAATATGAGTTATAGAACTAATGTATGCTATAATACGTTATAAGATTTGCTTTGAGGTTATAAACTGTATATAAATACAACCTTTTATCATCAATATATTCGTTTATACAAATTTAAATAAGAAATAGCTATTCGTTTTACTTCGGAAACATTCGTACATCTCGTATAACATAATTATAAACATATTCGATTATTAATTTCTTCACTATATTATTAATAACTTCCAAATAATTTGATCAATCAATATGAAATAAAAAGCAATTAAAAGATAATATCGTTATCTTTCTTTAAATATATAATAATGTAAATAATATTTTTTTTAACAACTAGGCCTACAGTTTTATAATCCTTATAGTTGCACACATTTACCGAGTTTATAATCCCCGCCCTAGATAAAGTCTATTGTTTTTAAAAAGTATTTCTTTAAATCATGTATTTCTGATGTATCTAATTAATCTGCCTGTGACTTTTCACGGGGGCTTGCTAGGTTTAGAAATAATTTGAGCAAAGGTGGAAATGGACTCAACTAATTTTGTATGTCCTACGAATACGAAGTAACTGTTTTTTAAAGATATTTCGTACAAGAATGACATATTTTCAGGATTTTATATAAACAAATAAATGTATTATATTAGTCAGCATATTTCGTTTTTGTTACAACTCGCTTGATTCCCCTAAAATCGGCCAAAACGCAATAAAATACCATAAAAGCATCCGGTTGAAATCCACGTGGAATTTTATCGTGGAGGTACATCTTCTGATCCGAGGCCCAACGGCTGAGTTTGTACGCTGCGAGCGAAGCTAAACAGTCCATAAGCCGAGGTGCAAAGTTACAAAGTTGGAGGCTTAGGTACAAACAAATTCTACTAAATATTTCGTACAGTCAGGCAGCTATTTAGCACATTCGTGAGTAGACGAGTTGAAACCCTAGAACATATAAATTGAATTTTGGAAATTCGCTAAAATTACGTCAGCGGTTCAATTGCGTGGTCGAATTATTTTACATTATAAGTATCTGTTACACCAAACCTCACTCTTTATATTTCAATTTTAGCTTTAATAATATGTATTCAAACAAGAAATAAATAAAACGTAACAGTGTTTTTTGGCCAATCGTAGATTCGCTATCCGAAAACAAAATGGTTCTATTTCTTTTTAAAACGCGATTCTCTCAATGTATTTCTTACCCAAAAGTAGTACAGAAAGGTAAAAATTAAAAACAAAAATATACTTGTTACAGCTGTTTCGACGTTAAGCAACATCAGACAACATAATATATATGATGCTTAATGAATTACAATAATATATTGTTGTATTTTGTGAAGATTAAGTGTAAGTTTTAATTTTTATCTTATTATGTAATTTTACCAAGAACAAGTGTGGCCACACTTATAAAACCAAAATTTCTTCAAACTTCTTATCCACAAAGATTTATTTTGTAATATTTTATTAATGTAAAATATTAAATTTGTTATATTACATTTTTTGTTTAGTTACTTATTATTTCATTTTGGTATTTATATAGAACTAGTGGACCGGACAATGCTTCACTATTGCTTAATTTAAATTTAAGGGTAGTTCTACCATTTCGCCCCATTGACTTAAGTAATAGAATTGAAAATCTCTATATATAAAAGCGAAATACCACTCACTCACTCATCACGATTTTTCAAAAACTACCGAACGGATTGAAATGAAATTTGGTACGTAGCTTCCTCTAGGGCCATAAGTGTTCACTAAAAAAGGGTTTTAAAAAATTGGAAATTTTAGGGGGGTTTGGGGGGTAAAAATTACTAAATCACGATTTCTCCAAAATTACCGAACAGATTGGAATGAAATTTGGTATGTAGCTTCCTAGCTATGTAGCTTGGTATGTAGCGGCCATAGGCGCTCGCAAAGAAAGGGTATGAAAAATTTCGAAATTTTAGGGGGGTTTGTGGGGGATAAAAGTTATTAAATCACGATTTCTTCAAAACTACCGAACGGATTGGAATGCAATTTGGTAAGTAGCTTCCTCTAGGACCATAGGTGCTCACTAAGAAAGGGTATGAAAAATTTCGAAATTTTAGGAGGGGTTTGGGGGGATCAAAGTTACTAAAATCATAATTTCAGATCTTTTATTATTATGACAATAGTGCTTTTATTATTTAAGATCTATATATATAAAAGCCAAATACCACTCACTGACTGAACACTTAAAAAGAATACAATTACGTTAAAAAGACTGAAAATACCAACCACCACGGCAACGCCGTACGGGTCAGCTAGTGTTTTTATATAAACTAAAAGTAAATTAAATAATTTTATATTTATTCTTTGTAGAAACGTAGTGCAATTTATTTGTATTGTATAGGGGTAGCTACCCCATTTATATTTATTTGTTTGTAGTGATATATTCCCTAAAAGTTCTGGTACTAATATTTGTAAATTGTGAAATTTTAGTTAAATAGTTTATGAGAATAAAGAAAAAGTAAGAGTATGGATTAATTTTTATTTTAAGGGTAGTTATTCCATTCCATCCCTTTGACTTAAGTAATCAAATTGCAAATAGTTGTATTTTTTTATTTTATATCCCTTAAAAATAACATTACATCATTTTATCTTTATATCTTGTAGGAAGATAGTTTAATTTATATTTATTGTGTAGAGGTAGCAAACCCATTTCAACTCCTTGGACTGAGTAATAATTTTATTGAAATTGGTCGAATAGTTTTTGAATAATTGGTTTGTTCTACCCGGCGTCCTATACCAACACAGTAAACACAACAATATTTTGGTTAGGTATGCTGTTATTATCTTTAACTTAACTGTTATCCTACATCCGATTGTTTTGATAGTTACACCATCCTATATTATTAAACGCATTATTCGATATAGTCGGAATAAATTAACCGTCGGAAACAATCTGAAAAGGTTCTCCTTTATGCAGCATACACTAGAAGCAAAGTCAGACGATTCTTTCCACGACCATTCATTAGTCATCCCAAGGCAATATCTTGGAATACGGCTAATTGATTTTATTCGGTTTATTAAGTGCTCAAGCTGTAAACATTGTTGTAACAACAATGGCTTGTGTCTAAACACAAACTAGAGAGAAGGTTTGAAGACAGATACAATGCCAATTAGTGTCAGTTGATACGTGTGTTTATTTTGGTAGATGTGATTAGGTGTCCACAATGTTCCTTGAAAATAAGCTATTCATTCAGTTTATAAACATTTTACTTTAATTTTACGTATATCCGTTTGAAATTTTATCTTTTTAAATAAAAGTATTTCGCTTAAAACAAATTGGGTATGGTTTTACAAAAATTCCGTTGCAATTGTGTTTTATAAAATACTGTAAGTGTAAATGCATCATTAGTTTAATCTAAAAAATTATTTCCCCCAACAGGTTCCAATGCTAGGAGCTGACCTTTTTATTTTTTATACTTATAGCCTAAATGAGTATAAATTACTTTATTTTTTATTTTTGAACCTTTCTACGTAATAATCATTGATATTTTAAATAGGACGCACATTTGGGTCCATAGCACATAGGCTTAAAATTGGGGTGCGAAGCACGCAATGCATTGTGTATTAAAAATACTCCCAATACGGGGGTTGGCGTGCGAAACACACAATGCATTTTGTATTGAAAATATTCCTAATACGTTCGCTTGCGAAGCACGCAATGCATTGTGTATTGAAAATACTTCCAATGTGGAGGTTGGCGTGCTAGCACACAATGCATTGTGTATTTAAAATACTCCCAATACGGGGGTTGGCGTGCAAAGAACGCAATGCATTGTGTATTGAAAATACTCCCAATAAGGGGGTTGGCGTGCGAAGCACGCAATGCATAGTGTATTGAAAATACTCCTAATTTGGGGGTTGGCGTGTTAAGAACGCAATGCATTGTATATTGAAAATACACCCAATAAAGGGTTTTCCGTGCACGCAATGCATTGTATATAGAAAATAATCTATATGTGGAGGTTGGCGTGCTAAGCACGCAATGCATTTTGTATTGAAAATAGTCCCAATAAGGGGGTTGGTATGCGAAGCACGCAATGCATTGTGTATAGAAAATACTCTCAATAAGGGGGTTGGCGTGCGAAGTATGCAATGAATTGTGTATTGAAAATACTCCCAATGTGGGGGTTGGCGTGCTAAGAACGCAATGCATTGTATATTGAAAATACACTCAACAAAGGGGGTTGGCGGGCGTAGCACGCAATTCATTGTGTATAGAAAATACTCCTAATAAGGGGGTTGTCGTGCGAAGCACGCAATGAATTGTATATTGAAAACATTCCCAATACGGGGGTTGGCGTGCGAAGCACTCAATGCATCGTGTATTTAAAATACTCCCAATGTGGGGGTTGCGTGCTAAGCACGCAATGCATTGTGTATTCAAAATACTCCCAATACGGGGGTTGGCGTGCGAAGCACGCAATGCACTGTGTATTCAAAATACTCCCAATATGGGGGTTGGCGTGCGAAGCTTCTCATAGTGTTCCGTGTAGTGTCAAGCTCACATGTGCGTCCTTAGCAGTGTAAACGTGTTAGTGTTGATCCTAACATAACTTCCAAACTGTTTATGATATACAGCTCTTTTTTAAGTGGGCCACCCGATTGGTATCTTGTACACTATAAATCTGACAGCAAACTTTAAATTGGGAACCGTTCTTTATTGTTTGAGAAATAAAAAAATATGTAGGTAAAAAATTTGTAAATGGCCGCCATTTTCCAATGTGGCGGTCAACTTTAGAATTTTTTATGAAACAGCCTGTATTTTATAATACTGTATTTTGGATTTTACTAGTTATTTTAAGTCGTTTTTGTTCTTGGTGTCTTTTTTTTTTATACAATTAATCATTTGAAAGTTAGAGGGGTATAAAGTTTTAAAAACAACCTAACTGAGGGGAAGATATTTTTGTATGAAAACGTTTGTAACCTACATACTGTATACTGGACCAACATTATTTTCCCTCGGAAAAACAAGATTCGTTTACCACGACAGTTTTTCCGATCTTTCTTCAAAAAATGAGGACAAATTATTCTCCTGCGTTTCTTCCAATCTGTTTTACTCACAATACTCAATACTTTTGGTATATGTCTATTTTTTCGTCAAAAATTTACAAAGTAAAGTATAATGTCAAAGCTTTTTATTCTAAAAAGACGAGACAAATATCGTGCCCGTTAACGGATTTTCGGAAATTATGTAAAAATGCTTTCACGGAGGAAATTTACAACTTTTTCTTCTAAAATTTCCCTCCTCACTAACCTGATTAAGAACGTGATACGCGGTGATCAATACAAATAGAGTGTTACAAGAATGGCAATATCATAAAATAATAAATATTACCAAAAGTAGAGAAAATTAAATTAAATTTAATCAAAAGGGTAATATTGGTGTAAATTGTAATCAGTACGAAAACAGTTGATTTACTAATATAAAAATATTTATATTAATTAAACATTACATAAAACCTTAAAGGGAAAAGGTTTAGAGGAGAGCGGGGTAATACCGTGGTAATACGGTTTAGGTAACAGCTAAACCCACCACCCAACTTAGATCCAAGTGCCTCTATCCTAATCAATCATCACTTCCGTAAAAATTCCTATTAAAAGTTTGAAAATATGTAAATGTTTTAAAACTTAACCTTAAAGTGTTTATATAAGTTTGGTGTTTAATTTTTGAAGCAATTCAGCTGTTTTAAGTATGCATTATTAATATTATTACCGCCCATACATAATAAACTAAGTGAGTCCATGTTAGTGAATTAACGGGGATGACTGAAAGAAGTTGCGACCTCCAGAGACCGACAAAGAAGGACAGATTTAAGGACTTAATGAAACCAACTGTCAGTTATAAAAAAGCTGCTGCTTTTTACAAGAAAGGGCTTGTTAAATTGTTTGCTCATATGAAATCAAGAAAATGAACGTGCGATGAATAGCAGTTTAATGAAACAATTTTCATTAGGTGTTTATGCATTGAATTTTTGTACTGTGCTGCGTACTCGTACAGATTCGCCTCATCTATTATTAGCCTACTTCTGATCGATGTTTATCAATCGATAATAATTTGTAATGCTATTTTAAAACATGTATTGTTGGCTAGGGGTCTAGTTTGTAAATCTGGAGCCGGATACTCTAAAAGACTCCACACCTAGCAACTTATTACTATTGTGGAGACGCAAAAATAATCCACCTACAAAAATAATATTTGTACAAACGATAATTCATTAAATTTTACAATATATTCGTAACATAACATAGTTACTCGTACATATTCGCCTCATCTATTATTAGCCTACTTGTGAGCGATGTTTACCGACTATTTATAATGCTATTTTAAAACATATATTGTTGGCTAGGTTTCTAGTTTATACATCTGGTCCCATGTACTTGAAAAGACCCCACAGCTACCAATTTATTATTATTGTGGAGAGGCAAGAATAATCCACCTGGACAAATAATATTTGTATCATTATATCTTACAATATTTGTACGCATAACATTTCTGTTAAAACAAATTGAGCTCAATGCAATAACTATAAAAACAGTAAGCAAGTTATGCCAGAGAAATAAAGTGCAAACAAGTCTTTGCAATTTCTGTCTAAGAATAATCTTGAACTTGAATGAAAGATGTTGCAACGAAAAATTCCTAAAAACAAGTACTATAGACACGCTTGTAAGAATAAAACAATTTGCATTATACTACAACGAAAATAGCTGTTTTCTATACCTGACACGAAAGTCTTTATTTTCTGTGCACTATACCGTAAATTTACCGTGAAAAAGCTGATTTTGCAAATAAGAATAAACATATCAGTTTTATGTAAACAGCTGATTGATTGTGTCAATGGAAATATAACAGAAAAATCAAACAAGTATTAATTTTTTTTTTCATATATATAAAAAGATCTTTTTATTAAAAGTATGTTACTTTTTCGGTGTAGTATAATGAAAAATATCGTACATCACTCGACCGGTAAGTTTGTAAGTTTAAAAAAAACCTATTTACTGGGTTTGTTACGTAATATACTATTATATGGATAAGATAAATATTAAATAACAATATTATTATTCTCTGTGCTCTCGATTTCATGATTGTAAACATGTATTATAAACGCACCTTCCAGTAAATTATAGTATATTGCAAAGCATCATAAGAATGGTGTGTTTCGAAATTGCGTGCAGGCGAACGTCGTGAGTGCACAATACAATGTCACGTTTATTGAATTTCTGATTAACTAAGACCACTACAACTTAATCTTAACAGGAACATTGTAAATCCCACGATGTACTTCTAGAATTTTGTCCCGATGACTTCCAGGCGCGTATAGGCAATGTTGACACATACTATCAGTTCGGGTTTTGCATACACAACGCCGTTAGCCACAACATATTTTATGCTAGCGTGGTGCACTTTAAAATAAAATTGATACATATTTTTTATTTTAAAAGTGATTGAAACGTAACAAACACTAAATATTAGCATATTATTCTTCTCAATAAATCACTGAAAACCAGATCGAAATTAATTTAGCCATTGTTGAGATTAGTGTGTTTTTGAAGAAAGTGTGTTTTCGATTTGATTATATAAAGGCTATTTATTTATATAATCTTAATCATTTATATATTAACTAACTAGGGGCTCTGTACCTGCTCGCTTCGCTCGCCAACGCCTACGGGGACATACGGTGATGCCAATGCAAACCACAAAATCACTAATTTTGTTCATAATTTTTACGGATATGATGATTGATTAGGACACTTGGATCTAAGTTTGGTGGTGGGGGTAGCTGTACATAACGTAAGACATAGTTCGAAATTGGCACGAAATATCCACAACACTGACCACAAAATCCCAAATTTTGTCTATAATTTTTATATTTTTCAATTTTTTAACATGAAATTTAAGTATTTTCCGAATAAAAAGTAGCCTAAAATATCCTCTTAAAATTCCTCTAAACGGTAATGAAAGTTTCGTCAAAATCGGTTCAGCCATTCGGAAGATTAGCCGGCCAAACAAATAGACAGACAAACAGACAAAAAATTTATAATCGAGTGTTTAGGTTTTGGTAATGTGTGAATAACAATATGAGCTTAGAAAAAGCTTATATTTTAAAAACACAGACAGACACTTTTATTTATTTATTTGTATACATAATACTAACTCTCACAATTCGACAATTGCATTTAATTCAATAATTGGAAGGTTATTAATGCTATTCCTGTGTCCTTTATAAAACTTAAACATTAGGTGAAATGAAATGTTTATTTTATTGTTTCATAAATGGTGTAGGATGGGATGGGAACTCTAGAGAAACAAATGGTGGAAGTCCAAAGCACTGAGAACAGTTGGAGAGGTAAAGATAAAGTGAACGAACCGACTTGGTGGGCAGAAGTGATTTGTTACAACCCTTACATAGTAGGATGAAAGGACTTCAGTCCAGCTCCATCCTTAACATGGTGGTTTTAATTTCTAGCTTCTCATTTGAAAAATATGCTGAGAACCTTTTATGACGGTCCACTACCAATATTAGGAGAGAATGAGGTAAAAGTGCACTTAAAAGTTTGTATTTTTTATATTTAATTTGGAAACTCAAGTAAAGCAGGAAATCATCTCATTTTCTGCAAAATTAAATTTTCTACAAATTCTTGGCCCCAAATTTGAAATATCTAACCGATTTAGATTGTTAAACCCATTTTATGAAAAGGCTACGTTGCACTGTATTGCCCCAAGGGCTGGGGTAATACCGTGCACTATAAGGGTCAATACCGTTCGACATTGTTAACGGCAAAGATTGAGTGAAACTAAAACGAATCTTCAAAATTTACAACATATTTTATTTTACCATTGAAATAATTCGACCACGCAGCTGAACCGCTGACGTGAGTTGAGCAAATTTCCAAAATTATGTTTATAGGCCTATGTTTTATGGTTTCAACCAACAATTTGGGAAATAGGTCTATTGACGACGGTGCTGAATAGCTGCAAAATGTTTCGCACGCCATTACGCATATTGGGAGTATCTTCAATACACAAAGCATTGCGTTCTTCGCACGCCAACCCCCGTGTTGGGAGTATCTTAAATACACAATGAATTTCGTGCTTCGCATGCCATTCCGAATATTGGGAGTATCTCTAACACACAAAACGTTACGTTCTTCGCACGCCATTCCGCATATTGGGAATATTTTCAATATAAAATGTATTGGCGTGCTTCGCATGCCATTCCGAATATTAGAAGTATCTTCAATAGACAAGTCATTGCGTGCTTCGCACGCCAACCCCCGTATTAAGAGTATCTTCAATACATAATGCATTGCGTGCTTCCCACTCCAACCCCCGTATTGGGAGTATCTTCAACTCACAAAGCATTGCGTGCTTCCCACTCCAACCCCCGTACTGGGAGTATCTTCAATACACAATGCATTGCGTGCTTCGCACGCCAACCCCGGGGTAAAATTCACCACATTGCTTTGAACCGGGTAATTGTTGCGATATTTGACTGAATTGAGAAAAAAATTTGCGTTTTGGGTCAAATATCGCAACAATTACTGCAGTTACAGAACTGGAACCTATTTTATTAAATTTATATGCTCATTTTACGTAAATTCAATTCAATTTCACACCTTAATTAACGTCCCAAATATTTCAACAGCGATTCGTTTCTGTGAACAATCTGAAACATGGGTGAAATCTTTCGCCAGCTGTAACTCGCTAACGAAACATTTCTGGACCTATGAATATATGAACGTTTTCGTTATTTTTTTCTAGTAGAATCAGCTCAGAAAGTTCTCGGAACATAATGCACATAACTGTTAATTTTAGCTCATAATAACTTTAAAATATTTTGTTTCTAGAGTAATTCTGGGCATTGTTGACAACTACCAAGAAATACATTTTCCTTTTTTTCAATATCTCTGTTATCCTTTGAGCTACAGACAAAATGAAAAACCATTGTGTTTGTCATTAAAAGAATTTTTTTGTATAGTTAGCGGTTTTTGAGATATTTGACTTTAAACTTATAAACGGCCGCCATTTTGAAAATATTTAAAATAATTTTCTAATTTTTCGTACAGTGATAAAGGATTACGCAACAAATAGGTGTACAAAGTTTGAGCTCAATATCCTTTCTACTTTCAAAAATATTAAGTATTTTGTAAATAAACGGTACCAGGAACTGGCACATACTTTCTCACAAACATATTTAAATTATTAAACAGATTCACGGTGACTTGTAGGGTGGGGTAGGAGAAGTGATTTTGTATTAAAGTTGTTTTCCCATAAAAATGCATAAAATAACGGAAAAACCAACTTTTCTCAAAAACGGCCCGAACGATTTTTATTAAAATTTTACAGTTTATAGTACTTTAGGTAACTAATAAACTATAAAATTTTAATCAAAATCGCTAGAGCCGTTTTTGAGAAAAGTTGGTTTTTCCGTTATTTTAAGGGTTTTTATGGGAAAATTACCCTTAAAAATAAAAAATTCACAAAAATGAAAAAAACCCCTGGAGATACCGTAGATTAGTACCTCCATACCAAATTTCATCAAAATCGGACTACTGGTTTAGGCTCTAGGTCTGATAACATCCACACAGACACACAGACACACAGACACACATACAGACACACAGACACACACACAGACATCACTCCGAAAACCACTTTTTTAGGTTCAGGGGGGCCCAAAACGGATATTTCCACCAAAAACTCAAACTCAAAAATTTTGAAGAATACAATACTTTCTCCATATACTATGGTATAGGGGGAGAAAGTAAAAACACATACAGACGGAAAAATAAGCCCCGTAGACCCATGTTTTTATTGTGAAATATGTTTGCCTCGATCCCAGGAACATATACACAAAAGGGGTAGAGAGAGTTCGGGGACACCCTGTATATATATATATATATATATATGATTTTTAATGACACCCCAAAACGTGTTCTGGGTACGATGATCGATGCTCATTTGTTACTCCCGACCTTGGGTCTTACCATAAGGGCCACTGCAATAGCTCATTTTTTATATGGAAATTCGCTAATGAGTAGAATGTAGTGAATTAAATATCTTATATAAAATTACAGATAAAAATGTAATCTTCTTAAAGAATAAAATAATTCGACCACGCAGCTGAACCGCTGACGTGAGTTGAGCAAATTTCCAAAATTAAATTTATAGGCCTATGTTTTAGGGTTTCAACCAACAATTTGGGAAATAGGTCTATTCACGACGGTGCTGAATAGCTGCAAAATGTTTCGCACGCCATTCCGCATATTGGGAGTATATTTAATACACAAAGCATTCCGCATATTGGGAGTATCTTCAACACACAATGCATTGTGTGCTTCGCACGTCATTCCGCATATTAGGAGTGTCTTCAATACAAAATGCATTGCGTGTTTCGCACGCCCTTCCGCATATTGTCATTATCTTCAATACACAATGCATTGCGTGCTTCGCACGCCAACCACACGGTAGAATCCACCACGGTCAAAATCCCTAATTCAGTCCATAATTTGTATATGTTTTACAGCAATTTTAAAATATTTTTTGGCTGAAAAGTAGTTTCACACTTAAAACAGCTGAATTGCTTCAAAACTTTAACACAAAACTTCTATGCAAAATTTTAGGTTATGTTTTGTTACGAATATTTAGGAAATGGTTAGTTTAATTGTAGGTCAAGTATGACGTAATAGTTAATTAAGCAATGCTTTATGTAAGATTGTCTGGTCAAAAGACAGAACATGGAAATAGGCAGTGTAGAAATGCCTGACATTGGCATAACACCCAAGATTTAAGTCAGTTTAAGCAGGCGGAGGTCTACTTAATGCTGACCTAGAATCTTGGTCAGTCTGGGGTGGTCGCTGGACTAGTATACTGTGGTCGAAATAGGGCTAGTGACGAGATAGGGACCGGGGTCTCGAACAGATCACTGCTGATCGACGAGGGTCGAACATTGGACTACGGGATATCTTTCGGGAACCAGCGCATATACAAGGTGATCAAGACCACGTAACATTCTATACAACCACGTTTTTGTCTATTAACAAGGGTATAGGCCAGGGTTGTAACAAAGAACTGATATCCAGGGTGCTCTGTCTTTTAAACCAACAATCAGTAAGAATGTGCTAATAGCGATAAGATAGTAGATTTAGTTAAATTGTAAATGATTCTGAGCGAGTAAAGTTTTTGTTACCACTGAACCACTGATTGCATTAATCATTCAACCCAAACAACCTTAACAAATAATAGTCGTATTTATGTTTTGAACCCGGACAGAAGGGCGGAAATTTCGAACCCTATTAGTTTCCATCCTTTCTCGAAATATTTAAACGGGGCCATCCTAAAGGTTTACAATTTTAATAAATACTAGAAATTACATTAGAACTTCAGTTTAAAATGTGTAACCTATGTTTCATGTTTAAGTGTTGATAAGTAAAGAGGATTAGGAAGGGTCGCCTCGCCAGTCCAGAAATGCTGAAATTGCCCCGAGCGCCTGGCCAGGTAGTCGCTACGGGACTGGGGAAAAAAGGGAATTATTTTTATCCCTGCGTCCTGTCAGTGACTGCTGTCTTCTAAAACTGCCGTCGACTGCTTTTCCTGCCGTCGACAGCGTAACCTAACCTAACCCCTAATAATACAACCGATTGTATTATACTAAAGTTTATCAGCTAGTAATTCCTGATATTGGTGGCAGTTATCAGAAGACTGCAGTCACTGACAGGATGCAGGGACAAAAATAATTCCCTCTTCTCCCCAGTCCCGTAGCGACTACCGTAATGTCGCAGGGCCAAAAATAATAACGCAGGGACAATTTCAGCGATAACAACTCAGGGACAAAAACGTAGCGCTCGGGGCAATTTCAGCATTTCTGGACTGGCGAGGCGACCCTTCTTGATCCTCTTTAATGAGCGAGGCAGTTTCGTCATTTCAAACGTACCTAAAATATCGGGACCGTTTCATCGTCCCCGTAATACACACAATGTTTGTCCTACATATACATTTTGAATTAGTGTTTTAGTTTTTAAAAAGATCTGTTTTACTGAGGTTAATCAACATTTTCAGGACATCCTACATCAGCTGTTTACGTTGCGTCCTAGGGTGCAAAGCGAACAGCTGGCGTGCGGTAAAGTAAAACATATCATTTCTTGACACCGAACACATGTAGTTTAGTTTGCGCACTGTTGTGAGTGCGCAAAAACGCACTTTAGGAAAACGCTGTAGGAAAATAAATTAAATGCTTTACCTTTCAGAATAAACCTATATATATATATATAAGCGAAATACCACTCACTCACTCACTCATCACGATTACTCAAAAACTACCGAACGGATTGAAATGCAATTTAGTATGTAGCTTCCTCTAGGGCCATAGGTGCTAACTAAGAAAGGGTTTGAAAAATTTAAAAATTTTAGAGGGGGTTCTGGGGGATCAAAGTTATTAATAAACTATTTCTTCAAAACTACCGAACGGATTGGAATGAAATTTGGTATGTAGCTTCCTCTAGGGTCATAGATGCTTAATAAGAAAGAGTTTGAAAAAATTCGAAATTTTAGGAGGGGTTTGGGGGGATCAAAGTTGTTAAATCACGATTTCTTCAAAACTACTAAACGGATTGGAATGAAATTTGGTATGTAGCTTCCTCTAGGGCCGTAGGTGCTCAATAAGAAAGGGTATGAAAAATTTCGAAATTTTAGGAGGGGTTTGGGGGGATCAAAGTTACTAAAATCATAATTTCAGATCTTTTATTATTATGACAATAGTGCTTTTATTATTTAAGATCTATATATATAAAAGCCAAATACCACTCACTGACTGAACACTTAAAAAGAATACAATTACTTTAAAAAGACTGAAAATACCAACCACCACGGGCAACGCCGTACGGGTCAGCTAGTATGTTAATAAATTGCCTATGCCTCTAATATGTCAATATATAACTCATGTTTTAATTTTGTATAGCGGTCAAATACGTTCTTACACTTTTTGCAGATGTAGTTTACTTTTTCTATGTATCTTGTAAGAAATAAATGTACACAATTTCAGCTCTCTAGCATTAAGGAAAGTATAAAAATGTATATTTATGGTTTTATAGGTTGTTTTAACCCTTAAATGAAAATTAATTTTAACTATGTTACTCGAGGATAGTGTAGCTTTTTATTAGTAAAACAATTTTTTCAATTGGTTCAGTAGTTCCAGAGATTACCCCCTACATACAAACAAAATTTTACCTCTTTGTAATATTATCAATAATAACCCCAAAGCTAAGATGGAAATTAATGTTAAATGTCCAAATCAAATTATTTCGTATATTTTACAACAGCAGTTATAATAAAGGTTAAAAGAACCATCAAGGCTCACGTCTACACTTTAATAAATACATAACCTAAAAGTGAGAAATTTAAATAATTGCTTCAAAGTTTGAAATCAGCTGTTAGTGGAAATATTTTATTCATTTGGTTGCTACAGTAATAAATGTAAATACATACATGTTATGATTCATCAGTCTTATAGCCTGTGTTACTCAGGGATAGTGTAGCTTTTTATTAATATAACTATTTTTTCAATCGGTTTAGTAGTTCCAGAGATTACCCCCTACATACAAAAGAAACTAACACATTTTACCTCTTTATAATATTAGTATAGATTTGAGTTTGGCAAATATAACGGAAAATTTGCAGAAGGACAACAAATTTAAACAAATTGTTTTCTGTAGGTAAAAGTATCAGCTGTGTACTTAAGATGTTTAGACACGTGATACTGTAACGAGAATCAGCTGATGCTATCAGTGCTTTATTGATTACTATGAAGGGAAGAAATCAATAAAACCTGCAACCAAAGTCGAGGTCAAACGTTTATTTTAGGTTAAGAGAAAGCAAATTGTACAGTTTAAAATATGCAAAATGTTGTTGTGGTAAAGAAATAATTTGTGAAATATGATCGATCATTTGCCCACAATTTTACCGTTCTCGCGCTGCTCTATAATTAATTGAGCTGAGATTGAGCTGTGTAAATGTGAAGAGGTTATGTGAAATATTGCACTAGAAGTGGGAGACCTCCTGCAGCTCTCTATGTAATAACTTGTTTCGAACACAGATCCTTACGGAGTGTTTTATCTGTGCTCAGCTGCCGAAGGATAACGTACTTTTTTGACATAATTTGGCAAAGAGCCTTTTCTCTATTAGATTGATTTTTTTGCACTTTAAGAATATTTAGCTCGATTTTTAAGCTTTCTCGAAAATATTAAAATTATTAACTACGTTAAAATAACTATTAACGCCTATGAAAGCGAGTGTGCGCTCGTACGTACATATAAGTACGTGAGTAAAATGTAATATAACAGCTGATTTCACCCATCATCTGTAATACTTACAAAACCCAGCGAAGTTTATAATTTGGAGTTATGTTAACAACTTCAATCGTTATAATTTCTAGTGAAGTTGATTTTTCTGAAATATGAGTTATATAACTAATGTATGCAATAATACATTATAAGATTTGCTTTTAGGTTATAAACTGAATATAAATACAACCTTTTATCATCAATATATTCGTTTATACCAATTTAAGGGGGCACTCCACATTAATATTGATAAAAATGAAAAAGAAAAAAAATCACCTAGTTTTGTTCCCTGTGATTTTCTGAACAATTTTATATATAACAAGTATAGATAATATGCTTATAATTAGTTTTTTTAATCTAAAAACGAAACGCGTACATGTATATTCTCCAAATAACTGAGTCTTTTTCTAGGCCGTTTCCCGAAAGTTTTGTTTTTCACGTTTTCATTTACTGTGGCAGACATAACTCAAGTTGTATTTGAGATAGCCTCATAATGTTTTTTTTTTTATTTTGAAGAGGACATTTCATTGTACAACCTGTAGTATGGATATACATTAGTTCCTATAGTAAATATTTTAAGAAATGATAAAAAAAAAGATTTTACTAAAATTTGTTATAAAAAAATGAAATAACATATTTTTTACAGAAATATTTTATATAATTTAATATCCATACTACAGGTTGTAGAATGGAATGCCCTCTTCAACATAAAAATAAAAAAATGAGGCTATCTGAAATACAACTTGAGCTATGACTGCTACAGTGAAGCCTAGTTAAATCCGTAAAAATTACCCCCCCCCCCGTGGGGAGGGGGTTGGGGGGCCGAAACTTATGGAAAAGTCACTATAACCAACACTCATATTATAAAACATAAAATAATTAGGTTTGCTTTAAAAATAAAGAAAATTGTTTTAATGGTGGAGTGCCCCCTTATAGAAATACCGATTCGTTTAACTTCGGAAACATGCTTACATCTTCGTGTAACATATAAACATATTATTCGATTATTACTTTCTTCGCTACAATATAAATAAGTTCCAAATCATTTGAAATAAAAATCAATTAAAACATAATATTTTTAACTTTATTTAGATATATAATATTGTATATAAATAAAAATGTTTAACAAATATAGACCTAAAGTTTTATAAACCTTGTAACTGTATATATTTACTGAGTTAAAAATCCCCGTCAGCATAGTTTGGTAGGCCTAGATAAAGTCTGTTGTTTTTAAATAGTTTTTTAATGATTTATTTCCGATGTGTATCTAATTAATCCGTCTATGATTTTCACGGGGGCTTACTAGTTTTAAACAATGCTAAGATTTCGCTTTTCGGTTATGTGTCAGCAAACTTGAAACATTTTCCTAACCTAACCTAACTTAACCGGTTCAAAGTTATTCTTATGAGCATTTCACAGTAACTCATAAATATATTTTTTTCGATCCCGAAACGGGTGCGCATACGCAAACAGTCGAAAGCAATTGGCGGATGGCAAAACACCGTAACAAAATTCAGTGCGGCACACACCGTGCTATGCTTGATTCGTACTTGTGTGAGTTTTTGTGGTGACGGCGGCATCACGGAAAAGACTTATTCAAGCAAATTCTCGAAGATCTGTCGCCTACTGGCCTCCAGAATAAAGGTAACAACTATTCATAGTTTCTCTTTAGAAAATGTTTAAAATTTGCTCACACATAACCGAAAAGATCCATTTATTTTAAGTGTGAGGGTGTGTCAAGGTGTGTCAAAGAACTCTACTATACATCATAAATTCATTGTATTTGTATCCAAGTCACAAATTTGAATAAAAAGAATGATTTTTTCCGTCTGTGTGACTTTATTATTCGTTTAAAGTAATTAACTTACTTTAAACAAATAATAAAGTCACACAGACGAAAAAAATAATTCTTTTTATATACACCATAGATTATATTATACACTTGTTTCGCTGTTTATATTTAGTATTTTTATAAATCTGTTAACTGACTGATCTGTACGTGGTTTACTCCGTTGCAATCATCAATTTTTCTAGATAAAAAAGATTTAAGTTTAATTACAATCTGATGATCTCTGTTCAATGGAGGAAAGTGTTGATGAGTGCGCGCATTCAAATATTTTGCGGCAGAAATCGTACAGTTGATGAAATTGACATCCAAGTGGAGGGGAAAGGACCGTTTTTCGCTTCCAAAACTGAACTGCGTTAGCATTCCATGTGTATTAATGCAGTTCAATGGGGTGTGTGAGTCTGGTAAAGTTAGGGACGTGGTAGATGCAGGGTATCCTAAAGCTCACGTTCTTCCAGCATTTAACCAAGCTAACAGCTAACGCATATCATCTGGGATCACGATCTAACTGCCTGAGTTATGTGCTTAGACGACAATGTAGAACTTTCAGGCGTGTTTATATAAGCATGCTACTCACGTAGGACGTATCAACAGGTTTTGTCATTTCTGACTAATGTTACGGGAATTTTAGTACCCAAGAGTTCAAGATTAACTTTATGTTATCGGTATAGTTATTTGGACACGAGCCATACAGTGTTACGCATTGAGAATATGTACCAACACACGTTATCAAGCGGTAAAGCGAGTTTAGTGATAGAACTGAGTTTATTCCAGCTGTAAACATCCTGTTCATAAGCGGGTATTACATGCAGCAGCTTGCTGAGGAAAAGTAAAGTGACCTACTACACGCACTACATTGACTAGATAGAGACAGTGCGGTCATACGGTCTGTGGAGAGGCGTATCTCTTGTGGTTGATGCCCGGCCCAGTGGTCTCACAGTTCCTCACGGTGGCTTCAAGGGGAAACGCCGTGGATTAAACCTAGTAGCGGACCCAAGTTGTGATTGTGTAGACGTCCAGAAAGCGCAACACTTATTGCTGGACTGTCCAGTGTTGGAACACCTCAGGACGACCAATCTCCATGTCGACTAGTAAAGTGGAGAAGAAGGGCTCACCGCAAGGGAGAGATACCATGCTCTTGAGAGGCTTTTCGCGGCTGCTGTCACCTTGCTGAGAGACCTGGAGATAAAACCTTAGCGAGGACCAAGGCATCATACATAATCATATCAATCACCATCTAATTTAGTTACATCTTCACCACCGAGGATGATGGAAGAAGAGAAACCAAACTCAGAGCAATCTTCATTTGATGGGCCTATAAGGTAAATGAAACGAATTTCACATGAAACACTCGTCTTCTTGTTGAAACATCTTTGTTTTACCTCCCAAAGAGATAAATCAAAGGGTGGAGTATTTTAGTGACCTGGTCGTTAATCCTCTCTTTGAAGGAGAGGACCCAGGGTCCCCGCGCTAGTGAGGGGTCGACCGGGGACCCTGGGTCCAGCTTCGCTAATATATTTTACGATCGATCATTGTGCGGATTACCCGGTGACTCTCTGTCCTACAGCCAGTTGGAGAGAGTAAGTGACTTGAAGTATGCGTAGAGTAATGTTTAAAGCCCATACGCCTTCGTGTAGTGCTATTCAAACGCTTTGTTAAATAAGAGCTTATAAGAAATGATGATGTGCTAGAAGTCATGTTTAAAGCCTTATACAAACAGTTTTAAATTTGTGATAGTTCGATTACGCAGCTGAACCGCTGACGTGAGTTGAGCAAATTTCCTAAATTAAGTTTATAGGCCTATGTTTTAGGGTTTTAACCAACAATTTGGGAAATAGGTCTATTCACGACGGTGCTGAATAGCTGCAAAATGGTTCGCACGCCATTCCGCATATTGGGAGTGTTTTCAATACAAAGTGCATTGCATGCTTCGCACGCCAACCCCCGTATTGGGACTATCTTCAATATATTATAATTTCTTGTAAAGTTTTTTTTTAATATGAGTTATGAAACTAATGTAGGTAAAGTAAATTAAACATAATTTTAGGTTAGGCCTAGACTGATGAAATAACACTTATATTTCTTGAATGTATTTACATTCATTACCATAGCAACCAATTGAATAAAATAACAGATATTCACATGTTAACAGGTTCATTCGGATGTCCAACTTAGTACAAAATAATATTTTAAGTTAGGC
>JAGFPH010003286.1:24979-48737 GCA_018207615.1 Philaenus spumarius | reverse complement strand
CCCCCCCCCCCCCCCCCCAACGTAGATCTAAATGCCTCTGCCCTAATCAATCATAATTTCCGTAAAAATTTCTATTCAAAAGTTTAAAAAATATAAAAATTATTAACAAAATAAGAGCTTTTGTGGTTTGCATTGGCATTACCATATGTCATCAAAGGAGTGGCAAACGAAGCGAGCAGAGGCAGAGCAATAGTTAATTAATAAATGAATTAAAATGCAAATATTTTGTTACTTCTAAATGTTTTGCGTAGAAATAATTTGTAAGATATTTAACAATAACATCTAACGGGCACTATATAGCTCAACCTTATCGCTTCTAATTAAGTCAATTTTAAATCAAATTTAAGTCAATACCATTGGACAGTATTTTGCTGAAAACTATTTAACAATCAATTCTTGTAAAACTAAGTGCATACACTTCAGTAGAAAGCATATCTCAAATCAGACACCAAGTGTCATGGTAGGTGATAGTATACTTGAAGAAGTGCAATCAATACAATTGTTGGGTCTTCTAAATGATGACAAGTTGAACTGGAATGACCACATTAGCAGTATATTAGTGCCCAAATTATCTGTATATTTGTACCGAGAAGTTTGAAGTCATACTGTGGTACATCGATACTTTTAACAGCCTAATATGGGCTAGTGTATCATTATTTTTGAACTATGGAGTACTTCTTTGGGGACACTCATCAGTTCAAAACATGAAAAGAGTGTTTGTCTTGCAAAAAAACCACAAGGCTTATTGCGGGGCTAAATAAAAGACAAAGTTGTAAAAACTATTTCAAGAAATATGGAGTACTTATACTTCCATGTATTTGCATGCTTAAGTGTTGCTTTTTTTATAAATTCAAGTGTGATCATGTCCAAAATATTGATATACACAACTACAGTACCAGACAAGCTTGTGAGTATCGTGCCAGACAGTACAGGTTAAATTAATACAGTAAACTTCCCTTAAAAGCTAGTGCAAGTTCACAAATAAATTTCCTAAAAGCATTCAAAATTCACCAAATTACAGGATTTTTAAGGGGCTCCGGAGCGCCCTATCTCGGCAATGTTAAAAATACAACATTTAAGGAACATTTTCTCAGAAACTACTAAATCAAAATTAGTAAAATTTTATCAGTGTGTTAGTACTACTTAAATACAAATTTAGTGCTGTACTTAAATTTAACATTAGGGTTTAGCAATACAAGTATTTGAATACATTTTGTCATTATTTTTATAAAATAATATAATTTTTACCAGTTTTTGCCGCATTTCTCAGTCATAACTTATAAATGATCACTTATATTACAAAATGCTCTAGTACGCCATTAAACAAACCCTGAAAATTTCAGATCAAAATGTTAGATAGATTTTGATAAAATGTTCCTTTTGTGAATAAAATATATGTTTTTCGGAAAACATGTTTAAAGTTTTATTTACATATTTAATACATTCCAGCCCCATATGCAGGGTTGTCATCAGCTGAATATTATCAAAGTCTGTATAATCAGGTTATTCACTACTGAAAAAGCTAAATATCCCTACCAAAATGAAAATTCCAATTGTAAGCGGCTATTTTAATTATTTTCAAATTGGATAAATAATATCAAATTATTAAGAACTAGGGGACACCCCTGCGTGCTCTGCACGCCAACCCCCAAAGGAACCTTCTAAAAACGTATGTTATGTTTTATTTATAATAAAAGTGTAGTATTAATAATAACCTCAAAACTAAGATGGTAAATAATGTTAACTTTTCAAATCATTATTTCTTATATTTTACAACAGCAGTTATAATAATGGTTAAAAGAACCAGCAAGGCTCAGGTCTACACTTTAAAATCCTAATCTACAATTGCTATGGTAATAAATGTAAATAGATGTGTTGGTTTATCATTTTAGGCCTAACCTAAGAATTTTTTCCGACTAAATTTACAAATATTGAAATAAAAAAAGGTTTTTATCGAAATGAATTATAGCCTATGTTACTCAGGGATAGTGTAGCTTTTTATTAGTAAAACTATTTTTTTAATCTTTTCAGTAGTGCCAGAGATTACCCCCTACATAGAAATAAAAAAAATAAAATAAAAAAAATCTTTACCTCTTTATAATATTAGTATAGATGATACAAAATTTGTCTTATTCTCATGTGACATACGAACCAAAGATGTATTTTTACCCACTTAGAGTTGAGATATAATAATAAATTTAGGCTTGTCTTAAAACTAAATAAAAGGGCAATAATAAGCAATAAAAAACAAAACAAAAATGAAAAAAATAAAATTTTAGGTGCTCCGGAGCAACTTAAAAACAGTCTCAGACAATTTCAATTCTCTGGATCCTTTTGTGAACATGATACTATCTTGTGATAAATGTGATCTCTTTTTTGCTGTGTGTTTTGTCTTGTTAAATTATGAACTTATTCTTACAGATTTTTTATTTAAAATAAAATGTGTATTTATGTTGATTATTGTACATTTTTCATGTTGTTGTTTAATTGTATTTTGTAAGTATTGATCAAATGTGTTGTTTTATACCTGTTTATACTTGATTTATATGACTTGTTTTATACAAATATTTTTGTCAACAAAACCAATGAGAAATAAATATATAAATAAATAATTAGTCCTACGTCTTCACTCTACGAAGCCTAAATGCTGAATGGCGAGTTTTGTAATCTGTTTTCATTTGCGAGTAGGGAGCGGAGCCCTCCAATATTTTTATATAAACAAAAAAGGAAAACCAAATTCATGATAAATAAGATCATAACAATTAATCTTCGAACCATGTAAGGAACGCGCTGACGAAACATTGGTAGTAACGTATTCTCGTCTTCTTATCGAAGCCTGTGAAAACTAGATTCTTTATTCAGTAATATTTCTTCCAAGTTGGCACGATTTAAACTTTTCCCACATCTCAATGTATTCTAATATAAACGTCTCAACGAGGAATTATCGATACTCATTTATCTTGCGAATACATAATACATCTATTACAGTTTAACATAGGCCGGCCATAATTCAACGCGACCGAGCGATGTGGTGACATAAGAAAATGTCAACAACACTTAATGCATAATGATGAACTCCATTTTGAACGTACGTTCCTTGTTAGGTGCATGCACCGGGGCAGGGTTTCCGCACGATGCTTATATGGGACGGCTATTTGTCCCGACACGAATATACCGTGTTTCTGTCTTGGATAATGAATTATTTATATAAAAGACAAATATGTTGCCCGCAGGCTAAACGAAGGTAGAGAAGAAATCTAATTCTGACGAAACAAGTAGTAGCGGTTGTTTTAGAAAACTGCTGTTGGAATCGCTGATTCTCTAGATAAGTTAGCAATGCTGAGCGAACTTTTATATCTACTAAAAACGTCTATTTCTAGGGTCCTACAGGGCCAATTCTAAAGATGTTTGTTGTAGAAAGTTATTTTACCTAGATTAACACAATTCTAAAGTGTCAATTATACAGAGACAAAAAACTAAAAAAATTGCAATTAATCATTGTATCGTTTACCGTTTAAGATAGGTACACCGGAGATAACTTTGCTAATAACACGAGTTATTTTTTGCTAATAACATTTTTGAAGTAAAAACTTGTATAGGCTTACCGCAAAAAATCTCCGTAAAATAAATTCGGCGAATCAGATTTTACCATCACGCTCTACTATATATAGTACACATGTAGCAGAGTATATTAGTTTATGTGGCCATACCTCTGAAATGGACATTGTGCTTCCTCATTTCGTAAGTTGTGTTAAAATAGTTTACTTGGTAATACCTCTGAAATGGACATTGTGCTTCCCCATTTCGTAGGTCGTGTTAAACTAGTTTACTTGGTAATACCTCTGAAATGGACATTGTGCTTCCCCATTTCGTAGGTCGTGTTAAAGTAGTTTACTCGGTAATACTTCTGAAATGGTCATTGCGCTTCCTCATTTCGTAAGTTGTGTTAAAATAGTTAACTTGGTAATACCTCTGAAATGGTCATTGCGCTTCCTCATTTCGTAAGTTGTGTTAAAATAGTTTACTTGGTAATACCTCTGAAATTGTCACTGTGGTTCCTCATTTCGTAAGTTGTGTTAAAACAGTTTATCTCTGAAATTGTCATTGTGCTTCCTCATTTCGTAAGTTGTGTTAAAATAGTTTACTTGGTAATACCTCTGAAATTGTCATTGTACTTCCTCATTTCGTAAATTGTGTTAAAATAGTTTTAAGTGTTAATACCTCTGAAATGGACATTGTGCTTCCTCATTCTGTAAGTTGTATAAAAATACTTTACTTGGTAAAACCTCTGAAATGGACCTTGTGCTTCCTCATTTTGTAAGTTATGTTCAAATAGTCCAAATTAATGTTAAATTAATCAAATTTCAGACTAAGCCAATATGATCAACGATTTATATTCGTTACAGTTTTCACTTCTGTCGGCAGTCTCGCTACTGAGATTTCTTCCTTTTTTTTTTTTTTTGCTAATAACATTTGCGATTAACATTGTTATTTTTGTCTGTAACATGTTAATCACATTTTGAATAACATTGTCAATAACATAAATATTTCGATCGCTCAGGGAGCGGTCCAGATCAAATGTTAGAAACACAATGTTATTAACTTGTTTTGTATACTAATATTGTAGTTTTTAACATTGCTAATAAAATTTAGTTGAAGGAGGAGGTATTATCTCAGTGGTGGAAATAGGCGAATGGGTTAGTTTTCAATCGAAACTTGATCGAAATAGTGCAGTTGTGTAGTGCTTTGTTTAGTTTTCCATAGTCTCTAAATTTTTGCCAAGCTAAGAATGGAGTAGTCAAAGGAAAAGATTATGAAGCTGATCGAAGAATGAATGTTTGTGGAATTATACAGTTAAAGAATACGAAGCTAAGCCCACAAAAATTCCGTGTATTTTCGATTGCGAGTTGACGAAAGTCGAAAAAATAAGAATAATTATGGGGCGGTTCCAGAGGGAATTAAAAAAATCTAAAAAAAAAGTCAGGCGATGGTCAATAATTTATAACATGTCAATAACATTGCTAATAACATTTCGTTATTTAATATTCAGTCAACCCTATTGAATGTTTTTAATATTTTTGTTAAAAACATTGCTATTAGCAATTTTACTAACATTTCGCTATTGACCGGTGTAAACGGTGGACGTAAAAATTTATTGACAGGAATGTTATTCACATTTTGCTAATAACAATGTTATATATAACATTTCGGTGTTAACCCACATTTAGATATTCGGCTGAAATTGTTTAAAGGTGGATTTACACCGAAATGTTATGTATAACATTGTTATTAGCAAACTGTTAGTAACATGTGTGTCATTAAAATTTGTACGTCTACTGTTTACACCGGTCAATAGCGAAATGTTAGTAGCAGTGCTAATAACCATGTTTTTAACAAAAATGTTAAAAACATTCCATATGGTTGACTGAATAGGAAATAAGGAAATGTTATTAGCAATGTTATTGACATGTTATAAAAATGTAACAAAAAAGGATACAGCTCCCACTCCTTTCAACTCGGTTCAGTTCAGCTGTGGCCTCACTGGAGGATGTTGCTGTTATAGCACAATGACATTTTGTTTCTAACACTCTTTAATCTTGACCGCTCTCACAGTGGTCGAAATATTTATGTTACTGGCAATGTTATTCACATTGTGATTAACATGTTACAGAAAAATAACAATATTAATTGCAAATGTTATAAGCAAAAAATGTTCTAACATTTATAACGGATTGGTGTAAACCGTTCCAAATGTAGTTAGAAAAATGTAATTGGCAAATCTTTGAAAAATGTCTTTAACATGTTAAAAACTCTTGTTTTTAGCAAAGTTATCCCCGATGTAAATCTATCTTTAAACAGCTGTTCTTTGAAACATAAGTAGTGTAGGCCTAATCTAAAAGCACAACTGCAAAACCAAACCTTCGAGAATTAACACTTTGGCTACAAAAATGGAGAATAGCAATCAGCAGAAATAAATCGGAAGCTATTTGCTTAACTAGGTAAAATAATTCAACAAGAACAATGACTCTAAACAACAGCGCCATCCAATAGAAATCTTCAGGTACATTTCTTGGACCCCAACATTGCGCCGTCATTTTACCCAATACTTTATAAACACAGTCGAATCACACAAAAAACCAAACATAAAATTTACATCCTTTTAATACACATGCGCAGATAGTGCCTGCTCATATCACGCCTAACAGAAATCGTTTCGAAAGCTTCCTACGCCAAACACTTAGATACATTCCCAAAACTCCTTGGTTAGTCAACACTTGTTTGTCTATATCAAAGTGTATTACAAACAAATCTGAAAAGCATTAAGTTGAATGAACAAAGCAATCGTTTTCTGCAATCGAAGATACAATTTTGTTTATGTTTTCTTACGATGTATCGTCTTTAAAAAAAATTGTAAACAATTTCATTTCATAGCACACGTTAAACACTTTAATATCCTGCGAATATTTCGTAAGGAGTAGGCCTACTTACCTGATTTTATACATTGATTTAATTAAATAAATTACGTTTACTTATTTACGTTGGTTTAATTTGATTGATTTGTGTGATAGATTACACTTGCATGTAGAATGTAAACATTCTAACTAACAGTTGTCATGTTAGTTAAACAGATTGTTAATAGATGGCGCTTTTCATTAAAAACCATAGGAAGTATAATATATAAGTATTTTTAATCAATGTTTGTAACGAAAACATGAATTTTAAGCTGTTTGTCTAGTTTTCGTCAATAGCGGGGAACATAAGCTTTGAAATGATGCTTGAATAATTAATTTTGATGACGAATTAAAGGAGATATCCCTTAGCGACAAAAAACAAACACATTTGAGAAATAATATATATATAAGGATTACTGAATTACTTTTAACTATCTATACATATAAATAAAATTGAAGTGTCTGTGATATCAGAATATAAGATTTTGCTAAGCTCATATGGTTATTTACACATTACCAAAACCTAAATACACATTTATAAATATTTTTTCTGTCTGTCTATCTGTTGGTTTGTCCCTTTATAATCTCCTTAATGGCCTGAACCGATGTTGACGAAATTTACGAAATTTAATCATTAACATGTAGAGAAAGTTTCAGAGAAAATTTTAGGCTACTTTTTATTCCAAAAATATTTAAATTTCCTGTTAAAAAAATTGAAAAAATTTAAAAATGATGGACTCAACGAATTTGTATAAACGGATATGTTGATGATAAAAGGTTTTATTTATATACAGTTTATAACCTCAAAGCAAATATTATAACGTATTATAACTTACATTAGTTCTATAACTCATATTTAAAAAATCTACTTCATAAGAAATTATAATGATTGAATTTATAAACATAACCCCAAAGTATAATCTACACTGGGTTTGTTTAAGTATTACACATGACGGGTGAAATCAGCTGTTACATTATATGTTACTCACGTATGTACGTACACTCGCTTTAGGTGTTGATTACCAAAACCTAAACACACAGTTATACTTTTTTTTCTGTCTGCCCATCTGTATGTCTGTCTGTTTGTCCGGGCTAATCTCCAGAATGGCTGAACCGATATTACGAAACTTTCATTAACATGTAGAGGACTTTTCAGAGAATATTATAGGCTACTTTTATTCCGAAAATATTTAAAATTCCTGTTAAAAAACTGTAAAAATATAAAAATTATGGACTAAATTAGGGATTTTGTGGACAAATGTTGGGGATATTGCGGGTCTATTTCGATCAGTCTTACAATATGTACAGGTAACAGTTACCCCCACAACCCAACTTAGATCCAAGTGCCTCTGTCCTAATCAATCATCATTTCCGTAAAATCCATATTTAAAAAAAATTCAAAATATGAATTTTGTGGTTTGCATCGGCATCACCATATGTCCCCGCAGGTAGGGTACAGAACTGGAGCGAAGCGAGCAGGGGCAGAACCTTTAGTCAACAATAAACAATATCAGTATATTCTAATTCAGGGCCGAAAAGAATATAATTGCTTACATCATCTACGTACCAATCATAGTTCAAGACAAATGAATACCTTCGACCTTTCTTCTTGCCAGTAATAAATCATTTGACATTTCTCGATACTCTCCGGGGGCGTGGTCACATTTATCGACCGGACTCGATCTATCGATATGATGCTATACTGTTACTTCTCCTTATAAAGGACACTTTGATTTAAAGCAAAGAAAGGGTACTTATTTAACGTCACATAGAGAGTGTTCTGACTACGCCAAATGCATACTTGTCCCTTGCCTTATTGAACCATGAGGGAGTTGTGAGGATATTAATGAGTTTGTTGTCCGGTGAGTCTTTGTGAAAGGGAAACTAGAGTGATAAACTGTAAAGCTACATAATGTGTACATGCCTGCCAACGTTACAATAGCAAGTGAGTTATAAGCAGGTAAATTTAGTTCGGAAAGTTTATATTGAACTCTATCTACGTCGTCGTAACTAACGTCAGAATAATGCTGTTGAACTCAAGCACTGCTAAGAACGCACATGTGAGCTTGACACTGAACACTATGAGAAGCGGCCGACGCACAGTGCATTGCGTGCTTCGCACGCCAACCCAAGTTTAAGAGTATTTTCAATATACAATGCATTGCACGCCAACCCCCGTATTGAGATTATTTTTAATACACAATGCATTGCGTGCTTCGCACGCCAACGTATTGGAAGTGTTTTCAATTCACAGTGTATTGCGTGCTTCGCACGCCAATTGTAAGCCTATGTGCTATGGACGCACATGTGCGTCCGCTTTAAAATATTATTGATTATTACGTAGAAAGGTACAAAAATAAAAAAGGCGCTGAATAGCTGCCTATGTGTACCAGATATATTAGTAGAATTTGTTTGCAACCAAACCTCCTGTTTTGACTCGCGCGCTCCATAATTCCACTAGCAACGGAAAACTTCGCTTCGCTCGCAGCACACAAAAATCGTCCACGTGCATTTATTCGGGGTCTTTCATGGGATTTTACGTTTTGGTCGATTTTTGGGAACCAAGCTCGTGTAAAAGAACAAAATCTGCAGAATAATATCCTATATTTATTTTTTAAGATAAAACTCAAAAAAAGTTAATTCAAGTACGAAAGATCTTAAAACATTTTACTTCCGGTCAAAAAACGTGCTTCCGGTTGTTTGATTTTGTTGGCTAACGAACTCGTCCAAGCGACGTAGACAACGAACTTGCATACCAAATTTGGACTAAATCGGACTTAAAATGCGGCTATTAAAGTGCGAAAACATATTTATTTATATTAAGTACATCATTTTTAATGACACCTCAAAACGTGTTCTGGTGACCATGATCGGTGCTCATTTACAACTAACAACCTTAGGTCTCACCATTAGCTCATCTTTCCTATGGAAATTCAGTAAACAACAGAACAGCTGATTTGCGTAAGCATTGACCGAAGACTCGGTTAATAGGTCAGTATTAAAGCGGAACATCCAAGATGGTCCGATGTCATTAGAAAATAAATCGTTTAAATAAGTACATCTACTTTAAACCGCGGATAAATATTTTCAACCTACCGTTTAAGTGCGAGAGAGAGGAAGAAAGAGAAAGGGCGGAAGCAAAGATGGTCGGACGTTGAGTAAACAACCGACTCGTGGACAAATGAATGACATTCTTTAATAAAATGAATGAAATTCCTTAATAAATTGAATGAATCTAATAACAATATTGGCACACGCCCAAAAAGAAGTATAGGCCTACAGGACAGAGATATAGGACTGTAAAATTGCGATTTTCCAGAGCTTATTTCCGGGATATCTGGCAATCGATTTAATACATTTATTTGGTCCCAAATGCATGTAATCTGATCCCAGGAGGTGAGCACAACGTTTGGGAGCCTAAAACCTTACAATTTTCGCAATTTTTTTAGTTTTTTTGCATATATCTTGAAAACGGTGAGTCGTACAAAAAAAGTTATTCCGTTTAAAATTAAATTAAATTAAGTTAAATTATGTGTCGAATCAGTTCCTAAACATCAAATTTTGTTCAGTGGTACTACAATTTGTTCAAATTGACAGTCAAAACACGGAAGTTTTTACCGTTTCCGTGCTAAATTGCATTTCACGTCTTTTTAATCTCACATATCTTTGAAACGGCCGCTTCAATTGAAAAAACCATAGACTGAAAGTTGTAAACATTTAAATTCCAAATTTTAAAATTTAGTAAATTTTGAGAACTAAATTGGGAATAAACATAAAATTGTATTTTGCTGACGTCATACTTGGTTGCAAAATCCACATAAATGTAAATAATAACTGAATGTAGTTAATATGGATGTTGAAAAACATTTAAATGTGTTTATAATTCGACCACGCTGTAGTACAGCTGACGCTAGTTACCTGACGTTAGTTTCACTACCTACGAGGGTGAAATTTGGTACACTCATAGGCGCTAGAGACGCACTAAGAAAGGATTTTCAAATATTTGGCATTTAAGGGTGGAAGCAACCCCTAAAAGAATACATATTGTTTTATATACTTTCCTTAAAGCTAGAATGCTGAAATTTTTACGTTTATTTGTTAAAAGATACATCTAAAATTAAAACAATTTAACATTTCGGAAATATTTTTAAAATATTTAGCCTTTAAGGTTTAAAACAACAACTAAAACAATAAATATTGTTTGTTATACTTTCCTTCAAGATAGAAAGATGAAATTTTTGACATATTTTCTTTCAAGACACATATAAAAAGTAAACCAGTTTTACATTTCATTAACGTTCTGCTAGGGGTGAAAATGTGATAACAACCCCCTAAAAACAATAAATGTACATTTGTATACTTTCCATAACATAGAGAGCTAATAATTTGTAAATGTATTTATTACAAGATATAGGCCTACAGAAAACATAAACCAGTAGGTATTACTGGTATTACAGTAGGTGGTTTTTTCATGTTCTGTTAAGAGGTAGAAATGTAGTAACAACCCCTAAAACAATAAATATAAATTTTTATACTTTCCTTAAAGCTAGAGATCTGATTTTTTGTACATTTATTTATCACAAGATACACTTAAAAAATAAACCAATTTAACATTACGTTACATGCTGCTGAGGATTAAAAAGCAGCAAACTATAAATATTAATTGAATACCATTTAGGAACGTGAAATTTGGTACACGCATAGGCTTTAGGCGCACTAAGAAAGGATTTTAAAATATTTGGCGTTTAAGGGTTGAAACAACCGCTAAAATATTAAATATTGTTTGTTATACTTTCCTTAAAGTCAGGAAGCTGAAATTTTGTACATTTATTTCTTGAAAAACGTATAAAAAGTAAACCAGTTTTACATTTTGTTACGTGCAGCTAAGGTTTGAAAATTTGATAACTTCTAAAAACAATAAATAGTAATTATTGGTATTCTTTAATTAAAGCTAGAGAGCTTGAAGTTTAGCACTTATTAATTTTAAGAAAATATTTCAATACGTAAGCTGATCATTTTCTATCTTGATCTATGCATTCACATATCAAAGATGTAGGCTATCTGGGCAATCTGTAACATTCAGCTAAGACTGTGATTTACCAGTCTGCAGATTTAGCAGTTGAAAAAGAAGACGCTCTTCACTCTGAATCCTTTATTCTTTAGTGTTTAATTTATTCAGCCCACATAACGTGACGAAGACGATTGAAGGGCAATCAAAGAACAATAAATTAAATACGAAACTAATTTGAAATTATATATGTAATAATTCACTTTCGTTGAATAAAAGATGGAAGAAAATGAGAGAAAAATATTACAATTATGTAACATCGTGATGCAAAAAAATCCCCGTAGCAAAGCACGGGTATTCAGCTAGTTCATATATAAAATTTGTAACGACACCCCAAAACGTTTCTGGGGACCATGATCGGTACTCATTTACTACTCACCACCTTAGGTCTTACCAAAAGGGTCATTGCAATAGCTCATCTTTCCTATGGACATTCGCTAAAAACTTGGTGAAATTTAAAACAAGCTCACTTTACTCGCGGTAAAACTCCAATTTCATCTTGTAAATTACGAAAGTTGTATTTCTAGACTCTGCCATAGAATGTAGTTCCTTGATTAATATAGTCATGGACACACGACCTTCGATGACCTGTGTTGTTTGGTAGAATATCTAATTACATAATTGCTGCATAAATAAACTGACTATAGCTCGCTCGCATAGTATGATAAGAATCTGATGTTCGTGGCTTGAGGTTTATCGCAAACGTACTTTGTTTACTGATTGTTTATTTTTGTTTGCCGGTCGCTGTAAGCCTCGTCCGGACTGTCAAATATAAATGATAAATTGTTTTCTCATGACGCGTATAAATTAATTGTGTATAAATACAGGTTTTTAACATTTTGCATTTTGTCTGCTTACTTGCTGGTGTTAAAAATCTATTAATAAAAATTAAGGCAGACCACACTGTAGGAGACAAAGTTTCGCGATTAAACGTTTATAGACGGTCTGGAGACAACGTCTATAGACGGTCTCGTGTCCACACTCAAATGTTAGTCTCTGGCCAGTTGGTAGACATGGCTGAGGTAGCAGCTTGTGCCCTCAGTTCTTTAACGCGGGTTGCGGTAGGAGTTAACAAATAGAAAATGTAATGCGTAACGAAAAATACTGTTATTAATTGGTTGCTATGGCAATAACAAATATAAAATACGAGTAACGAAAAAGCGTTACCAAATTGGTTGCTGTGGCAATTAATGTAAATACATTCAAGAAACATGTTTTTTCATCAATTATTTAAATTAAGAGACGATCGGTTCTGTATGGCATAGGTCAGGTATTATCGTCAAGCGCTGAAGTATATTCAATAACCATAAAATCTTGGTTCATCATTCTAGGCCTAACCTAAAACTATTGTGTGTATATTTAATTTATTTTACCTGCCTTAACGGCAACATTTTAGGTTAGGCCTAGACTGATGAACCAACATTTTACATTTATTGAATGAATTTACAATGAATGGACATTTAACTGTGTTTACCATCTTAGCTTTGATGTTATAATTAATTCTACACCTTTATTATAATAACATTAAACGTATGGAAACAGTAAATATTTGTATAAAAACAAACTAATAATAAACGGCAATTGAAAGGTTAAAATTATGTGTGTATGTGCCGTTAAGGCTGGTAAAAGAATTGAAGAAAAGTCGTGATGAACTTCGTTCCTGACGGGGGTCACATGACCACACACATTTACTTTTTTTTGTATACGATGTTATTGATTTTAAATGCTTTAGGAGGTATTTTGTACTACATTTCTGTCTAAACTACGAGTACATATGGTCTGATTCAATTAACTGTTGGTTAATGCCTTTAGTGTTTTAAATGTATATAGTGAGTAATATCAAGCTATTTAATATATTTCTTTAATTTGTTTTTAGTAATTACTAGGGGATGTGCCCTGCTCGCTTCGCTCGCCAACCACAGCGTGGTGTTGTCAGTGCAAACATAATATTTTGTGTTGTGTTAGTTTTACGAAAATAATGATTGATTAGGACACAGGTACTTGGTTCTAAGTTGGGTGGTTGTGACAGGTACAGCTGGCTGTGGCTTGTACATAATGTAAGACAGAGATAGAAATAGACACCCAATTTCCTAACATTTGTCCATAAATCCCTAGTTTTGTACACAGTTTTTAAACTTTTCCAATTTTTACTTTTTTACTATACTATAGTATAGAGGAAGTATCGTGATCACAAAAAAAAAATCGATGTTGAGATTTTTGTGGAAATATCCGTTTTGGGACCCCCGAGTTCAAAAAAGTGGTTTTTACAAAATATCTGTCTGTATGTCTGTGTATCTGTCTGTATATATGTATACAAAGCTAGAGAGAAAACTATTCGATCGATTTCGAACAAATTTGCGCCAAACATGTCAATTAGGCCTATATAGATGCACGAAAAAGGGTTTTGAAAATTTTTGAAAAACAACCCCCTTTTTGGTAAAAAAAACCCCAAACATCAGTTATTATTTTTTTTATAAAAAAACGTCTTTAACGATTTTGATCGAATTTGGCATATTTGTAGCCCTTAATGTACCCTACCACATGCAGAAAACCGTATCTTTCTAAAAATTCTTGTTTAACTGACAATAATAATAATAACTAATTTTGGGGAGTTTTTGGCCAAAAAGGGGGTTGTTTTTAAAAAATTTTCAAAATCTTTTTTCGTGCATCTAAAACGCGTAATAGACGCAAATTTGTTCGACATCGATCGAATAGTTTTGTCTCTAGTTAATAATAATAATATTTATTAGTTAATCTCCTACTTTAATATCACCTCTTCTATCCCTCCTAAATTATGAAGTCACAATGAATCTGTTTAATAATTTAAATATGTTTGTGAGAAATTATGTGCCAGTTCCTGGTACCGTTTATTTACATTAATTTTAAATATTTTCGGGAAAAAATAGCCTAAAATATCCTCTGTAAAGTCCTCTATATGCTAATGAAATATTCGTAAAAATCGGTTCACCCTTTCCTGAGACTCTCTGTCATATAGTTTTACCCAGAGTTTTACTCTGTATTACAGTCATATGATTATTATACAATTCCTAATCCTACACTATTAATCCTAACAATCTTAAATCTATCAGTTCGAGAGACAAGGCGGTAACTTGTGAAGTTCCGAGATATCATGACACTTGCGCAGACGATGGGAAATCAGCTGATGTATTGGTGTGTATTTAAATTTGTCAATATCACAACTGGAGACCAGACGTAACCTTTGTCTTTAGACCTTTAACGTTTGACCAATATGTTTCTCAAGAATACTAATTAAATACATCTGCTATAAAATATCTTTGCTTTCTAATATTGTAAATTGTTTATTTCGGTGTTTAAACGGTAATTTATTACAGACATAAACAAAACTCGTTTAGCTATCGCAATAAAACTTTATTGCTGCAAAATTTGAAACTACCGGAATGAAAAGCGCACTGATTGCTCTGAAACTGTAGAACTGATTTTAATGAAATGGTACTGTTTATTGGAGATTGTGGATCCATAGGAAAGATGAGCTATTGCATTGACCCTTGTGGTGACCTAAAGTCGGGAGTATTAAATGAGCACTGATCTTGGAGCTGAACCACAGCCATGAGTTAGCCTATATGTTTTAGGGTTTCAAACAACCATTTGGGGAATTGGTCTACTCAAGAAGGCGCTGAATAGCTGCCAGCATCTGCGAACTATAAAAGTAGAATTTGTTTTTAATGCAACCTCCAACCCCGGCTCAAGGGCTACTTCGTTCCGCTCGCAGCGAAAAAACTCACTTTGAGAGTCAGAATTGATCATTTATTTAATTATAACGATTTTTGAAAGTGGAAAATTTTGATTTTTTAAAGTTTACGTTCATTTATCTTTTACTTTATCGGGACGTTTGAAAAATGTGGTCTTATACTTTCATAATAAATTAATAATAGTTAGTAAGTATTTAAACACATGTAAGTGTAGAAAAATAAAAACAAAATTTCCATCATTGGTACTTTTCATTTATAATACATTTTACTTTCTCACTATACTATAGTATAGAGAAAGTATAGTGATCGCAAAAAAAATCGATGTCGAGATTTTTGTGAAAATATCCGTTTTGGGACCCCCTGAGTCCCTGGGATTTACAAAATGTCTGTCTGTATATCTGTATGTCTGTATGTATGTATGTATGTACGTCTGTATGTATACAAAGCTAGAGCGAAAAATATTCGATCGATTTCAAACAAATTTGCACCAGACATGTCAAGTAGGTGGGTTGAATAGTGTTAAAACCCTCTGAGGATGATGACCTTGTCATCGAAATGTACATAAGGGTAACGTATTAAACATAACTTACAATTAGTTGTTTAGTTATTGTGTTTGTTCCTTGTTTTGTGGTTCGGGTTTTATTTAAATCAGTGTGATTTTGTCGCCACAGTGCTCTTTTATTTGTTTAATCTCTAGATAATAATAATAATATTTATTAGTTAATCTCCTATTTTAATAAATCACCTCTCCTACCCCACCTACAATTATGAAGTCACAGTGAGTCTGTTTAATAATTTAAATATGTTTGTGAGAAGGAATGTGCTAGTTCCTGGTAACGTTTATTTCATGTGTATTAAACATTGAATTTTCATAGGTAGGGATTTTTAGTGTCCTTTATTTTTAATTTATTATTATTTTTGTTCATTATTGTTAAAATTAATGTACATTAAATTAATACCTTATGATATGATTGTTTGATAATGTTTAATTTTATTCAACTTTAAAATTTGATAGGTAAGAAGTTTAATGAACTTTATTTCATTTTTACATTAAATGATATGATTAAATGTAAATAAATGCAAATATCTTCAATACGGTTTAAGATATGAATGTGCCATTTTTACCATTGATTTTGCTTTAAAATTCTAAATTGAAATGATGTATCACGTGACCTTCCTTTTTAAAAAAGCTACGTTAAAAATGGCCGACCAAATTTTGTACATCTTAATAAAATAGTATTTTTACATAGAGTAGGTTACTCAATCACATCTACCTACAAATTGTCCTTATATACGAAATATTTAACCGTTGTCAGACTTTTCACCCACCCTGTATATATACATTTAAATTGGTAAGATTTGAAAATTTGAACATATACCAGTAAACAGTAAAACAAGTTTTTATCCACAGCTCAGCTGACTGAAGTTTTTTAGTTTTGGTACAATAAGCTAAAACCTTAAAATTTCCGAGTGGCGTTTCCATTCACGTCTGATTTCATATTTTGAAATAAATAAATCTTAAAATTAGATTTAAGGTTATTTACCATCTCAAGTCTGAGGTTTGGATTAATACTACAACTGTATTAAAATGAAAATAAAAACGTTTAAAGGTAGGAAAGGGGCCGACGGTGGTGCTTATTTGAAGTAAATATTTAATTTCGCTGTTAAGTGTTACAATTTCTTTCTCGCAGAGGTACAGAAAAAGTTAGACGTTAATCAAAGTTTAAATATTCACGAAGATTAAACCGCTTGGCAAATAAGAGATACGGGCTTACTCTCAGGACAGATTTTTAACACTGTCTTCAGTATTCCTTCAGTACCTTCTTCGTCCAACTTTAATTTTCTTGGTTTTATTAAACAAAGCGTTTGTTCCACCTGTCCTCTGACAACAATAATATCAAATAGGCCTTTATAGATGCACGAAAAACGGTTTTGAAAATTTTTGAAAAACAACCCCCTTTTTGGCAAAAGAACCCTAAAAAAATCAGTTATTATTTTTCTATAAAAAAATGGCTCAAACGAGTTTGATCAAATTTTGCTTATTTGTAGCCTTTAGTGTACCCTACCATATGCAAAAAACAGCATCTTTCTAAAAATTCTCGTTTAGCTAATAATAACTGATTTTGGGGTTTTTTTGGCCATAAAGGGGGTTGTTTTTCAAAAATTTTCAAAACCTTTTTCAGTGCATCTATACAGCCCTAGTTGACGTGTTTGGTGCAATTGTTTTCGAAATCGATCGAATAGTTTTCTCTCTAGCTAATAATAATAATATTCATTAGTTAATCCCCTACTTTAATAAATCACCTCTCCTACCCCTCCTACAATTATGAAGTCACAGTGAATCTGTTTAATTGTTTAAATATGTTTGTTAGAAAGTAGATGCCAGTTCCTTGTACCGTTTATTTGAAATAATTTTGAAAAACACAAAATGTATAACCTCTCACTAACATTAACTATACACTACAGTGTTTAATGTAAATACCTACTTCATTACTTTACTTAAAATTTTTTTTTCTTTATATAGCCTACTAGACAATTTTTGAAAGCTCAGCTATTATACGATATCAAAACAAATTTGTATAATTAATTTACTATCATAATATTTTGTTATCTTATTCATGTATGTTCACATGTTAAAGCGTTTACTCAATGATTGGTTCTTCCTCGTATGACCAACAGAGTGTACTATATCAAAATCAAGTTGTTAAAGGCATATTTTTAAATTATTAGATTTTTGGTTTATTTCTTTATTGATATGAAAATTTTAATGAATAATTTTTTGAAAATTAATTTGTTAGCTATAATTATGTATCCTAATTTAGAAATAATGAATAATCTATATAATGAAATTTTCCGATAAATCCAAAAAAACACATAATACCGAGTAAATGAAACATGTGCAGTGAAAGATTGCAATTTACCGGACGCACTATTTCACTCGCTCCCGCTTGCATGTATATACCTCGCAATACTCTGACAAGGTGTAAGAACTTTCAAAACTTTTAAAATACTTTATTACATCAAATGTGACTATTATAAATAATTAAAGAAATAGTCTTGAGGTTTAACGCCATTTTTTTATTGAATAGGCCTATTTTGAATATATTAGGTCAAACAAGTAAAAAAATACGTTTTTTTAATGAATTTAAAAATAGTAATAAAAATTATTAGGGCTTGGAAAATACCTTTTACAGTAAATATGTCTGTTTAAATTTGTCAAGTGTATTTATTAGACCGAAAACCACAGATTCTAAACTTGTTTAGAACATAGAAATCATATTAAAACTTGTGTCGGAATGAGTCCGACAGTGGAGCGCAACGGCAAATTAGTGATGTCGGACTGAGTTCGCCTATGGAGTGCCAAAGGTTAATGTGTCTGACAAGGTGTAAGAACTATCGAAACTGTCTGATTATTGAGAAAACATCTTTTGATAGTTCCTCAAGTAACATATATAAAATTCAGCTTTTATATTATAACTTAAGTATAATTATATTTTATTAAAATTTAAGGGTGTCTGACAGGGGGTGGCAACTGTACCAAGTGTCTGACAATAGACGACGTGATTTCTAATATTATTCCAAATAAAATATGTGAAAACTGAGCTTTATACTTTAACAAATTTGAGGTGCAATTTTATACACCTTTGCTACCTGTTACGTGTCAAAGTCACCGTGATCCAAACTTCATAGTTGGGGATGGTTTTTAATTGTATTAGTGACATACACACAGAAACTTTCAGTTTTTATGACATAAGGAACGCATGATCGTCGTGGACTCTTGGACTATTATCAATATATTCAGTTATAAAAATTTAAAGAAGACATACTCATTTGTTAAACTTCGAAAATATTCGTACATCTTCGTGTAACATATAAACATATTCGATTATTAATTTCCTTACTATAATATCAATAACTTCTAAATCATATGATCCATCAATATGAAATAAAAGGCAATTCAAAAATAATATTTTTATCTTTCTTTAAATATAAAATAATATACTTAAACTCAAAATCTTAACAAATATTCCTACAATTTTATAGTCCTTATAATTGTACACATTTACCGAGTTAAAAATCCCCGTCTGCATAATTAGGTAGGCTTAGATAAAGTGTGTTGTTTAAACAATATTTTGTATAAATAATGTATTTCTGATGTGTATTTAATTAATCCGCCTGTGATTTTCCGCCGGGGATTTACTAGTTGTAAAATAAATCCACGAATACTTTCGACCAATCATGTCTCCAGGACACGCTTCACTTTTGTAGGCTATCAGTCAATTTCTCAGGTGAAATATGGTAGATGCCTGTGTTTGTTTCTTTGAATTATAGTGTTCTCTTTAAATGGTTGTATTAGATTATTACATTATTTGGGAAGCTGATTTATTTCTGAATCATTTGATATTTATAGAGTTGTGCGATACCTATTTTTGATAAAATAATGTTTATAGTAGGCCGAATGTGTGTTGATATGTTTAATTTTGAATGGTTTCCCTATGTTTTCGACAATTTATTTACATGGAATGATGAGTTAGATTATTTATAATTTAATTTTTTTATTTATGTTTGGTCACTCATTATATATAATCGCCTGTTTTTAACACTAAAATCGCCTGATTACACCTATATACTCCCATTCTATTTAAATGGGATTATTTTATACAAATGCCTGTTTTTAACACTAAAATACCAGACTTATACCTATATAGGTGCATGCTATTTAAATGGGAATTATTTTATTCCGTAACAAATTTTCGGGACACAATTAAGAAAAATGAACATTTTCCCCCAAAATTTCATGTCCAGACCGTTAAAATGAAACCTCTCCCAACTTTCTACCACCTCCCATACGCTCATAATTTCATTGTACAATTTGGGTTTACGGAATTAGATATATAGATTTACAATTAGGTTTATGTCAAAATAAAGATAAAAATATAATATTTAGTTTCATTCAGATTGTGTGTTTAGTTTTCAATATAATTATGTTTAAACTGATGTAATGTTCATTGGTATGTTGAATCACTTTGTAACATCCATGTTTATTCTAATTCAGGATGTAACAAAGTGGTTGAAATAGAGTTTGTAATTTTAAATGTATAGGCCTAATAAGCATAAGATACGGTTTGGTATTTAAATATACAATTATATATCAAAATAAAGATAAAAATGTTAATGGCTTTTAGTTTCATTCAGATTGTTTGTTTAGTTCTCAATATAATTATGTTTAAACTCATGTAGTTTAATTGTTATTTCTGATGACAAAATAAATTGTTTATTATTATTTTTGAAAGCGAAAATATGATTTGAAAAGTATATTACAGTAAGCATTTTTCGTAGATTTTTGGTTGTGTTTTTTCTTAGATTGTCAATATAACCTAAAACAGCTATTTGTTTTTGAATAATAATAAATTGATTATAAATTGGCTAAGTAAAGTTGGTATGGTAATGAATGTAAACAAACACGTATTGCTAAGCTTTATCCAAACAGCTGTTTTTGTGAGTTATTTGAAAATTTTCCAGGAACTTTGCAAATTTTTCTTTCCATAAAAGGACTATGACGAAAATTTAAAACAAAAAATATTCAAATTTGTCCAGCCGTTCTCAAATGATGCACTTACCAACGAACAGCATTTCCTTTTTATTAATAGTTTACGAAGGGTAAACTTACTAATAATTGTATTTATCGTTGAATAATATATCTCAGAATGACGCATTGATGGCGGTTGTATGGAGGAATGAGAAACTAAAAAACTTAAAGAAAAGGTCGACAGAATCAAACTTTAGAAGCAGAACTAAATGAAAATGAAATTGGTTTTCTCAGTAACTAACCATAAAGAATTTAGGTAAAAGTACAAGAAAAGATAATAGTTATACAATCACAGATCAGCTTTTGTTAAAACCGATGTATTATTTCTTATCTAAAATTTACATAATCCATTCTCCCGCACGGAAAATGTTTCTCTCCATACAAGAACCAATATTTGTAGTAAATCACGATCACAAATTAGATTATTTCCTGTTAAACGTAAGTTTGATTATCTATCGTTTGTCAAACCGTTAGTAGCTAACGTCTTCCAGACACTAACACATAATTAAATAAATAACCTCTATGATAAACTACCTACATTATGTTGTTGCGTATTAGCATATATTAGCATGTAACCACCACTAAAGCCTGAGCATCTGTAGGAGTCAGTTTCAAATTGCTTGATCCATGTAAACTGTTCTATTGCTTATATACTGTACGTCTTTAATATCCAGTTGGACTGGAATTAGAATTCAATATAGGTTTAATAACAGAGTGATAGACAACTCTGAAATGCATTATGCTAATTTAATTCTTACTGGTAATTTCAAGTGGATTTATGATGCAACAAGTTACTTTGAAACCTATTTCGTGTTTTTAAAGTAAAATTATTATCTATATATATAAGCGAAATACCACTCACTCACTCATTCACTCACTCACTCACTCACTCACTCATCACGATGTCTCAAAAACTACCGAACGGATTGGAATTAAATTTGGTATATAGCTTCCTTTAGGGCCATAGGTGCTCACTAAGAAAGGGTTTGAAAAAATTCGAAATTTTAGGGGGGTTTAGGGGGATCAAAGTTATTAAAAAACGATTTCTTCAAAACTACCGAACGGATTGGAATGAAATTTGGTATGTAGCTTCCTCTAGGGCCATAGGTGCTCACTAAGAAAGGGTATGAAAAATTTCGAAATTTTAGGAGGGGTTTGGGGGGATCAAAGTTACTAAAATCATAATTTCAGATCTTTTATTATTATGACAATAGTGCTTTTATTATTTAAGATCTATATATATATATATAAGAGCCAAATACCACTCACTGACTGAACACTTAAAAAGAATACAATTACGTTAAAAAGACTGAAAATACCAATCACCACGGGCAACGCCGTACGGGTCAGATTGTTATATTATAAAAAGATTGTATCATATTTATATATATATATAATTCTTCTGTACGTGTGTATGTCACTGAACTCCTATTAAACGGATGGACCAATTTTGATGAAATTTTGTTTGTGTGATTGGGTCCCTGGATGGTTTAGATTCACAATTGGAAGGCTTTGAAATGGAGCTGCTACACCTATACAGTAAATATAAATTAAATCAACTTCTTACAAGCTAAAAAGCTAAAATTATGTAATACAAATGCTCCACACACCAACCCCGTTATAAATTTCTATACATATAATCATGTTATGTTTTCTTTATAATAAACGTGTAGGATTAACCCCAAAGCTGAGATGGTAAATAATGTTCAAATCAAATTGTGTCGTATATTTTATAACAGACGTTATAATAAAGGCCAAAAGAACCACAAGGCTATTTACACTTTAATAAAAACCTAACCTAAAATTTAGAAATATAAATAGTTGATCCAAAGTTTGAAATCAGCTTTTAATGGAAATCGGCTGTTTTATTTGATATTTCATTTAATTGGTTGCTATTTTAATGAATGTAAATACATTCAAGAAGTATGACGGTTCATCAATCTAGGCCTAACCTAAAAAAATTTTCCGACTAAATTTACAAATATTGAAGTAAAAAAGGTTTTTATCAAAATGAATTAATGAATTAATATGAATGAATCTTTGGTGTCTATCTAATAATTTATCTATCTTTGTTAGCTACTATTACAAAACTAAAATTTAATACAAAAATAATCCACTTACTTTTCTCCAGCAATTTAATTACTCCATGATCAATTTTTAAATTTAATTAATATGTAATTGGTTGTAGTAAATAAAATAAAATAGTGTATTTTAAAATCCTTACTTAACCACTAATATTATAATTGCGAAAGCAACTTTGTATACAAGATCGTAGTGTATTGTCGTTCTGTTTGTTACTTTCACACGTAAAAACTACGCAAAAAATCTATCTTTGTGTGTGGATTATTCCAGTCATGGAAAACCAAAATCAAAGTGACGATTGCTTAAATGTAATCCACTATCGTGTTCCCCCATTTACATCTCATAGACCCCCGATTTTTTTTCGCTGACATGGACTCCTCGCAGGTCGTCATTAACCCATGGGTTACTTCAACGCTTTAGGCGCACTCACTATTTCAAAATAATAATTGCGAGAACTAATGCTACGTCTGAAACACAATACCACATCAACGGATCCAAAGAAGGTAAAGCAAAATATAAACATTATACAAAAAGTGAGCGCGTGCCAAAGTCGGCCGGAGAAATTCCTGAGTAAACCGACTTCTCTTACGGTCTGAGCCAGCGGGAGTGTCCCGAGCGTTCGGTCACGACTTTGCGCGGAATCCTAAACAGCTGGAACTTGACGTTGGCCATCGTGCAAAAAGGAAATCCAACTCAGGTCGACTGCTAACTAAGGAGAGCTCGTGTTTTATGGACGCATTACAAAGCAATTACACAATAGCTGAAATTTCAAACCGTCTGACTCACTCACAAGAAATGAGATTGAAAACGTATCAAATACGGGGCAAGAACAACG
>JAGFPH010003286.1:6252-18262 GCA_018207615.1 Philaenus spumarius | reverse complement strand
ACAAGAAATGAGATTGAAAACGTATCAAATACGGGGCAAGAACAACGGCCAACAATGGTACAACTGCTAAGTAATTGCTGTGAACTGGCAGACACGGTCGATGAAAAAACATTAAATCTTCGATACAATTACTGAGTTGGAAATAAGGATGTAAAGGAAGCTTGTGTTATTTTTTAAATGGACAACACTTTCTACTACTTTTGCTCTTTTTTACCGTTTTTAGTCCATTAAATAAGAACAATGAGCATTACCTTAAGGAAACTATCTAAAACAAGTATACATATATAAAAACGTTTTAAGGACAAATAAATCATAATAAGTATTGTAATCACATTCTGCCAGTGCTTTATTCACGAATAAATTAATTACACAACCATATTAAGTTTAATTATTAAAAAAAGAAAGAACTAATAACCTTGTAATGTTTCTTACAGATTGCAATGCGTTATTACTGTATTAGCATTTTTCTCCACGTTTTTAGATGATTTTTCGAACAAAAATAAAACTAAGTTATAATTAATTGGTGAATGTACTTAAATTATCATATAAAATGTAAGCGTACTGTGTAATACGAGGGTCATTCAATAAGTAACGAGACACATTATTTTTGCACAAAAACGGTTTATTGAATCAGTACAAAACTTTGGTTACTTTTCAACATAGTCCCCAGCAACACTTATACACTTGTCCCATCTTTCTGCTAATTTGTAAATGCCCTTGGCATAAAATTCTTTAGGTTGATCTCGAAGCCATTTTTGCATCTGATTTTTTACCTCTTCATTGGATTGAAAATGTATCCCTCGTAGACCATCTTTAAGGGGTCCAAAAAGATGGAAGTCTGATGGAGCGAGGTCGGGGCTGTAGGAGGGGTGTGGAAGGATCTCCCATCCCAGTTTATGAAGTTTTTCTTTCGTCAGCTGTGCCGTATGTGGACGGGCGTTGTCATGAAGCAAAATCATGCCTTCAGTTAAGAGCCCACAGCGTTTCGTTCGAATTGCAGGTCTTATCTTGTTTTCCAGCATGTCACTGTAGTACTGGCTGTTGATTGTTCTTTGGCCTTCAAGAAAATCACAATAAATTGGCCCCTGAAAATCCCAGAATACTGTAAGCATGACTTTACCGGCAGATGGCTAGGTCTTGATTTTTTTTGAATGGGAGAAGTCGTATGCTTCCACTCAAGGCTCTGTCGTTTTGACTCTGGCTCATAGTGGTGGATCCATGTTTCATCACACGTTACAATTCTTTTGAAAAAACCTTCTCCTTCGGTCGAAAATCGATTTTTCAACTGTTGACTGATTTGAAGCCGGGTTTGTTTGTGAGCGTCCGTGAGTTGTCTGGGAACCCATCTCGCACAGGTTTTCTTGTACTGCAGCTTGTTATGAATAATGTTATGGACAGTTCCAACACTCGCGTATACTTTTCACTTATCAGTTCAACTGTGATACGCCTATTGTGCCGAATTAACGCGTCAATCCGAGATTCGAGAGAGGAAGTCCCAACTTCGATCGGTCGTCCACTGCGTTGCTCGTCAGAAACTTTTGTACGGCCACTTTGAAACTGTTCTACCCATTTGTAAACGTTCGAACGATTCAAACAATTGTCTCCGTACACTTTTAACATTCTTTTGTGGATGTCACTACCTTTCTCACCTTCCGCGACTAAAAATCTGATCACGGCACGTTGTTCTTCCACGGTGCAATTCTCGAGCGGACTTGCCGTCGTTAACAGAGTAAATTTGAGGTTATGTTTACAAAAAATGATTGAACAGCTGATCAATTGTCATCGCAAGGTTGCCAACTTTATGTCCTGAAAGTTTTGTACTGATTCAATAAACCGTTTTTGAGCAATAATAATTTGACTCGTTACTTATTGAATGCCCCTCGTATATTTTGTAAGAAAATGTACTATTACTTAAATGATTTACAATAATTTTTAATATTATGTACTGTATTAAATAATATTTCAATGCATAAATAAAACTAAAGTGTCTGTCTGTGATTTAAAAATTAATTCTTCTTTTTGTAAGATCATATTTTACAAAAACCTAAACAAGCATTTAAAAATGTTTGTTTGTCCGTCTGTTTGTCTTATTGACTGTCTGTTTGTTGTTTGTCCGGATTAATCTCCAAAATGGCTGATCAAATTTTGACGAAACTTTCATTTGCATGAAGATGCCTTTTCAGAGATTAATCTAGGCAAATTTTTTATCCCGGAAATATTTAGGGTTCCTATTTAAAAATTCATAAATTAGGGGTTTCGTGAAGGGACGTAAGACGCGATTATTATAAATAAAACAACAGATATTGATAAAAGGCTTAACAATTTAACAAGATCGTCTGTGTTTTAATTTACTGCATCCGCTGGTTTAACCGTTAAATATAATCAAAACAGTGTACAATAATGTAAAATGTATTCATAGATGTTAAATACACATAAACCGTAATTTTTATGTTCGTTTGGGAGTTTTGAGTAACAAACTGGGATACGTAGATTGTTTTAGGCGAAACTCACTGTGCGTGGAGTTCGGATGTAAAACAGATTTGTTGTTATTGCGTCTAATAGTAAGGCACGATATTTATCCCATAATCCTTCTATTTATTTAATCGCATCTGTGAGCCAAGCTGCAGGTACCAGCGGGTTATTAATAAAATCGTATTATGTTCGTACATGGATTGGAGGTTGTTCAGTTTTAGATACACATGTAGACAGTCCAATAAAATTAATACATATATTTAAATTCGAAATTTCAAGTAAACAAACATTTTTCTACGTTTGATTATTTTAAAAATAAAATTGATATATAACTTGAGGTTAGGGAAACAAGATGGGAATCCCTATCCTTGTTTCAACTTTTCCTTCAAAACATTTCTTAGATTTAATAATTTTGAGATATATCGTGAATTATTTCCATAGAGGGTGGGAAGCAAGAAAGTTATTTAACTAACAATATTTAGTTTTGTTCTAACTGTTTTTGAAAGAAATTAAATTATACATCAATACTACAAAATACTCTCTTATAATTTATTTCAATACCTGGGCGACCGAGCATCACTCAGTACTTTTTTTTTACTAAAACGTATGCAAATACGAAGGACATCTTCCGCGACAAAATGTCAATCTATGATACTTTTTTTATGTATGCAGTAAGAAATAAATGTACAAATTTTCAGCTCACTAATTTTAAATAAAACTTTACAATTAATTTGTTTTGTTTTATTGGTTGTTATCACACTTTCGCACCTTAGCAGCATGCGACAAAACGCAAATCTAGTTTACTTTTACTATGAACTTGTAAGAAAGAAATAAATGTACAAAATTTCAGCTCTCTAGCTTTAAGGAAAGTATATTAATTAATATTTATTGCTTTATGGGTTGTTGTAACCCTTAAATCAATTTTAATTATAGCCTATGTTACTCACGGATAGTGTAGATTTTTACTTTCTCCCCCATATTTGTAGTAGCCTATATGGAGAAAGTATTGTTTTCGTCCAAATTTTCGAATTTGAATTTTTAGTGGAATTATCTGTTTTCGTGCTCCCTGAACCCCAAAAAATTGTTTAGTGGAATTATTTGTTTTGGTGCTCCCTGAACCCAAAAAGGTGTTTGGTGATGTCTGTCCGTGTGTCTGTTAGGATGTGTACAGAGCTGGAGACCATACCAAAGGTTCGATTTTGATGAAATTTGGTATGTAGGTGTAGTTCTGGAATATCTGTATATCTGTGTAGTATTTTGTTCATGTATTTTAGAAATACCAAATAATTGTTACAATCATTAGACAATAGAACGGTTAATAACGCACAAAAATAATGTTTTAGTTACGTTTGGTGTTGAAATCAGCTGATAATGGAAATATTATAGAAAAAAGCTAATTACTGTTATTATTATAGCCAATAAACATATGTAATGATTTTAAACTTCATAAGCCCAATGTTAAAAATTTTCAATTTTCAAATGAGTTGTTTAGAAAAATACGAGTTTCTCTGAGGTAGTGGTTTTTACGTAACGATTGTTTGAACCCAAAAGCCTCTAATCCCAAACTTTCAGCAAAATCCTTCCGCTGGATCTCGATATTGATTGTACGTACACACAAACATAAGTACAAACAAACAAACAGACATTGCTCACATTAGAGTATAGGACTCGTTAAAGATGAGACATTTTATCCTTACGAAACTAAAATTATTGAACAACTATATTATATATTATATTTATCATGCTTTGAAATATACTATTATTTAATTTATTTCAAAACAATAAACAATAACTAAAACAATTTAATTCAAAACAATTTTAACAATTAAACAATGCTTTGCTATAGCTCGATTTAATTATAGTATGGACTCCTTCGTTTAACGAAAAGGGCGGGTTTGATGTGAACTGCTGCTTGGACATGCGGCTAATGGTTTAGGTGCAGTGGAAGGTCATACAACCCCCTAGTAGTAATAATAATAGCCCATTTCATCCCTTTGACTTAAGTAATCAAATTGCAAATGTTTTTTATACCACTTAAAAATAATATTAAATACATTTAGATTTATAGTTTGGAGGAATTTATTGCAATTTATATTTTTATTGTATTGGGGGGGGGGGGGAGAGAGCTCCATTTAAATCTTTTTGTTTGTAGTGACGATATTCTCTAAACAAATCCTGGTACTAATACGTCTAAATTGTGAAATGCTATTAAAATTAGTTGAGTAGTTTTTTTTTTTAAATGAAGAGGTAAAATTTGTTTGTTTGTATGTAGGGGGTAATCTCTGGAACTACTGAACCGATTGAAAAAATTGTTTTACTAATAAAAAGCTCCAAAATCTCTGAGTAACATAGGCTACAATTCATTTTGATAAAAACTTTTTGTATTTCAATATTTGCCAATTTAGTCGGAATTTTTTTTTAGGTTAGGCCTAGATTGATGAACCGTCATACTTCTTGAATGTATTTACATTCATTAAAATAGCAACCAATTAAATGAAATATCAGATAAAACAGCCAATTTCCATTAAAAGCTGATTTCAAACTTTGAATCAACTATTTATATTTCTAAATTTTAGGTTAGGTTTTTATTAAAGTGTAAATAGCCTTGCTGGTTCGTTTGACCTTTATTATAACTGCTGTTATAAAATATACGACATAATTTGATTTGCACATTATTTACCATCTCAGTGTTGGGGTTAATCCTACACGTTTATTATAAAGAAAACATAACATGATTATATGTACAGAAATTTATAACGGGGTTGGTGTGTGGAGCACGCAGGGATTTCCCCTAGTGTTACATAATTTTAGCTTTATAGCTTGTACGAAGTTAGTTTAATTTATATTTACTGTATAGGCGTAGCAACCCCATTTCAAAGCCTTCCAATTGTGAATCTAAACCATCCAGGGACCCAATCACAAACATAAAACTTCATCAAAATCGGTCCATCCGTTTAATAGGAGTTCAGTGACATACGCACGTACAGAAGAATTATATATATTTAAAGATGATACAATCTTTTTATAATATAATAATTTTACTTTAGAAACACGAAATAGGTTTCAAAGTAACTTGTTGCATCATAAATCCACTTGAAATTACCAGTAAGAATTAAATTGGCATAATGCATTTCAGAGTTGTCTATCACTCTGTTATTAAACCTATATTGAATTCTAATTCCAGTCCAACTGGATATTAAAGACGTACAGTATATAAGCAATAGAACAGTTTACATGGATCAAGCCATTTGAAACTGACTCCTACAGATGCTCAGGCTTTAGTGGCGGTTACATGCTAATATATGCTAACACGCAACAACATAATGTAGGTAGTTTATCATAGAGGTTATTTATTTAATTATGTGTTAGTGTCTGGAAGACGTTAGCTACTAACGGTTTGATAATCGATAGATAATCAAACTTACGTTTAACAGGAAACAATCTAATCTGTGATCGTGATTTACTACAAATATTGGTTCTTGTATGGAGAGAATCATTTTCCGTGCGGGAGAATGGATTATGTAAATTTTAGATATATTATATGTTACTCACGTACGTACTGTAGTACACTCGCTTTTATAGGAGTTGGTGAAGTAATGAATTTATTTTACCATTGCAACAAAACAAATATTAATGCATTTTGTATGTGTGTTTCAGACATGACGTTTAACGAATTTCTGTTTTGTAAGTAGTTTTCCATTACATATAGGCTGCAAGGCAGTAGCTGGGAGGGGGAGGGTTAGGGGGTCAAACCCGCCCCCCCCCCAAATACCGAAATTTAGTAGTAAAAACTAATACTAGGTTTAAAAAGTGCAAATTAAATTATAAGTTAGACAACACAACAGAGGATCCAGCAAGATATTTTTCATGATTGTGCCTTGCATGCATACTGGTATTTATATTTGCTTGATTAAACTGCAACATACAATACACATGGATGGAGTAGGTTACAGAATTACTCTCTTGTGAGCTTGATCTTATATATTAAATAAAATAAATATAAAGGTTCAACAAAAATACTTTACTCTAACAAAACACGCAATGCATTGTGTATTGAAAATACTCCCAATACGGGAGTTAGCGTGTGAAGCACTCAATGCTCTGTGTATTGAAAATACTTCCAATACGGGGTTTGGCGTGCGAAGCACGCAATGCTCTGTGTATTGAAAATACTTCCAATACGGGGGTTGGCGTACGAAACACGCAATGCATTGTGTATTGAAAATACTCCCAATACGAGGGTTGGCGCGTGAAGCACACAATGCATTGCTTATTGAAAGTACTCCCAATACGAGGGTTGTCGTGCGAAGCTCGCAATGCTCTGTGTATTGAAAATACTTCCAATACGGGGGTTGCCGTGCGAAGCACGCTTACATTTTGTATTGAAAACACTAACAATACGGGGGTTGGCGTGCAATGCACTGTGCGTCGGCCGCTTCTCATAGTGTTCATTGTCAAGCTCACATGTGCGTCCTTAGCAGTGAACGTGTTAAATTCAAATCCCCTGTCCTGACTTGACCCCCTCCTCCCTGGCTGAAAGTTTTCCTGGCTACGGCATTGCTTGGCTGTGTTTGTTCTGCCTTTAATTCTCAACAATTTACTTCATTACAAAATAACAGCTCCTGGGTAAAACTCTTCCACGTCACGTGCATTAGTCTATGTGTGATTCAGTAAACGCTGTACACCTGTGGTCACTCCGCATCTGTGGTGGTCGCTCTTGGAACACATCACGTAGCAAATAGTTTAATGAAAACATACATTAGCGATTTAATAACACAACAGAGCATATATTATCCGGCACGCTGGCGAACCACTGTGGGCAAATTGTTTATGGATTTTATTTTTTGTATGTAATTTTCTAAATAGTTTCCAAGAGGTTTTAGCTTTCACGTTACGTTGCGAAATGACTGACATTTGCTTAATAATATATTTAAATTCGTACACGTGCATCTAGACAGATTTTATTCTTAATGGGTTTATTCTATATTGCAACACGTCCATGTGAGATGTAATTTAAATGTATGGTTTTATATAATAAGTTACTTTCACTTATACATATTTTTGATTCAGTTATTCATAAATTCCGTTACTAATTGGTCCTCTTTGACGACTTTACCTTATGCCAGTTACACCAATAAAGTCGGGGAGTGAAAACAACTCATGAATAGCCAATGTCACTAACTGGATTCTTATTGTCGAATAATTGTATAATATCTATTATTCATTTCTTTGACAGCTACTTCCTGTACCATTATTAGCAAATTTCCATATGAAAAATGAGCTATAGCAGTGGCCGTTATGGTAAGATCCAAGGTCGGGAGCAGAAATAAGCACCGATCATGGTCCCCAGAACACGTTTTGGGGTGTCATTAAAAATCATATATATATATTTGTGTGTTCGCACTCTGGTCCACATTAATTTAAGTCCGATTTGGTTCAAATTTGGTACACATGTTGGTTGTCTACGTCTCTCGGACGAGTTCGTTAGCCAAAACATCCAACAATCGAAAGCAAGTTTTTTGATCGGAAGTAACTATTTTTTTAGATGTTTCCTACGAGAATGAATTTGTTTTTGAGTTTTTTCTACAAATATAAATGCAGGATGTTATTCTGCATATTTTGTTTTTTTTCGCGACCTTATAGCTCGCTTTTTTCCCCAAAAATGGATCAAAACTTAAAATACCATAGAAGTACCCGGTCCAAAGCCATGTGGTGGATTCTACCGTGGGGCTGGCGTACGAAGCACGCAATGCATTGTGTATTGAAGATACTCCCAATACGGGGGTTGGCGTGCAAAGCACGCAATGCTTTGTGTAATGAATATACTCTTAATATGCGGAATGGCGTGCAAAGCACGCAATGCTTTGTGTAATGAAGATACTCCCAATATGCGGAATGGCGTGCGAACCATTTTGCAGCTATTCATTACCGTCGTGAATAGACCTATTTCCCAGATTGTTGGTTGAAACCCTAAAACTCAACTCACGTCAGCGGTTCAGCTGCGTGGTCGAATTATTTTAAAATTTTCTTTAATTAATTTACCAACCTTCAAATGGTCCTTAATTTCCTTTACTGCTACTGGGTCTGACTAGTTTCTTCACAACCTATGTCATTGACGAAGACGAAAATTCTAGACGATAATTGTCACTCAACACAAAAGACTACACAACACATACAAGTATAAACACATAATGTTTACCATTAAAGGGTCGTTAAATAATTTCAAATGGGACTTAGATTTCCACACAAGTACTTGAGGGTCGTCTCAAACGCATACTAACTTGTAACGAAACTAGTCTCATTGCACTGTATGTTTGGTTGCATAACTTGCCGGTGTAGCCTGTGAGTGCGTAACTAAGGACGGACCGCAATGCACGTGCAAGTGTTTTTATCCATAAGACTATATTTATATCTTTGTTCAAATGTGCTGTGTACATGTATAGTGTTTGTGTTTTGTGTTTGTGTTCGTAAATTTTGATTAACAATTTAATGTTGTTTTGACGCGCATTAAATTAAATGCAAATAAATTTTAATAATATAATCGGTTCGACAATGCCTGAAAAATAGGCGAAACGATCGTCACCGCCAAACAGAAAAGGGACATTAAACAGGACTGTGAGCAGAATTTCACGTAAACAAGGTATTTATTTGTAGCCTGTTACTTTAAATGAGCAATTCTTGTATCTATCCTTGTATCTGTCGCGGATCTCGAAAACGGCTCCAACGATGTTGATGAAAATTTGCATACAGGGGCTATTTGACGTCAGGAATTGAATGCGCTAGGTCTTATGTCTTCAAAAGCGCGCATTAAGACTGAAAAATGCGCATAAAATTTAAAATCTGAACTTCTTTTTATACCACCTTTAAAGTCACTTAGATGGCGAATAGGTGCAGCTTCTTTTTATACCTCCTTCAAAGTCACTAAATATTCGAATAGATACATTATAGATACAATTCAGATGTTAAAATACTGAACGATGCTCGTTCGCCCAGGTACAAACGAGCCAAAGATTAGCGAGAGCCTTTAGAGAGTTTTACAACTGCGAGCGAAGCGAAGCAGCCATCTGAGGCCGTAGGCCGAGGAGGGGTTGGGACGCGAAGCGTCCAGGGGCAGAGCCCTTAGTTTAAATTTAATTAAGTAAATTTAAATCAGTAAATTAATAATTTTTTTTATAATATATGATGTTGCTGTTTCTCCCTCAGTTTCTGCCTGTACTTCTGAAAACTACACATTTTACAGAAAATTTTAAAGACACCAAATTTTTAGATCAAGTAGGATTATTCGGGTGCTGAAAGAAGGTGGTCATATTAATGAAATAGTAATAAAAAGTTCTACATTCGACCACTGAATTTGAGTTATCTCCGTTACTTACAATCAATTATTGGATTTGCCTTAAAATAGCCTAACATTTTTTGTCACTTAACATTATTATGTAAAATGTATAGTTTTCTAGATATTTAACATTGAAAATTTTCAACTGCTATTTTGAAACGGATTGTTGCGGGAAAAGAATTTCTTAAAGTAAAATGTACCCTACTTACATGAATATTCGTACCTAGTTTCATGATTATGTCTTGAACCGTTTCTGAGGTATTTGTTAAAATCGCATACAGACGGACAGACAGAAAACAGATCTAGATAATACACATGTAATATTGTATTATTTGCTTGGTTTTTAGCTGACAAATAATCCCGTAAAGTTTCGGACAGTCGAAGCTGGATGCTCTGTATAAGAAAAACGGCTTCAGTAAAATTACTTCGCTCACAACAGTAGAAGCACGGGAGAAGCACACGAGGAGTCTCTTCTAGTATTTCCTAAATTATATTAAACTAAGGGAAACCCGTGCGTGCTCCTCACGCCAACCCCGTTTTAACCTTCTACACACATAGTCGTGTTATGTTTTCTTTGTAATAAAGGTGTAGGATTAATAATAACCCCAAAGCTAAAATGGTAAATAATGTTAAATGTTCAAATCAAATTATTTTATTATTTCATTATCAAATTATTTATATTTTGTAACAGCAGTTATATAAAGGTTAAAAGAACCAGCAAGGCTCATGTGTACACTTTAGTAAAAACCTAACCTAAAAGTTAGAATTACAAATAGTTGCTTCTGAGTTTGAAATCACGTGTCAATGGAAGTTTTAGAGCAAACAGTTGTTTTATCTGTTATTTTATTCAATTGGTCGCTATGGTAATGAATGGAAATACATGCGTTGGTTCATCAGTCCTGGCCTAAACTAAGATTTTGTCCGACTAAATTTACAAATATTAAAATTAAAAAAATCTATCAAAATGAATTAGGTATAGCCTATGTTACTCAGGGATAGTGTAGCTTTTTATTGGTAAAACAATTTTTTTAATCGGTTCAGTAGTTCTAGAGATTACCCCCTACATACAAACAAACGAATTTTACCTCTTTATAATATTGGTATAGAAATGATAAAGTTTGTGTACTCACCATTATAGCAACACAATTTACACTAAACACACGAGACCACCAAATGTAAACAAACACAATTATTTTACACTGCACACGGCCGACGTCAGTCTCATACACATTTTGCAGTATTATGCAAGTTTCTTACGCCTACTTTTATGCTGTTGTGTCATACTGCAGCGTGCAAATTGGATTTGCTCAACCCGTGAACCCGGAATCCATAGAAATATTTTAATATCAATCGTTTCAATTCAATAGGCCTTCTCAATATTTTAAGCTCACGTACGTTTGAGTGTTATATAAATAATTTGGATCGAATGTTGGTTTTAAGGAATAATTCAAACATAACCTCAAAATAAGGGTAACGATACATTAAAACTATCTGATAGGTTGGTGTGCTTTAGGCCTACAACGGTTAAGCTGAGATAGAAATACTTGTGAAATACTCAAATTGTTGTGCACTTTCGGCAAATAAACACGGTTCGAAGAACACATAGTGCAACACATTAGTGACTAGTAAGCCCCGTGAAAAATCACAGGCAGATTAATTAGATATACATCAGAGTAAGCCCCGTGAAAAATCACAGGCAGATTAATTAGATATACATCAGAGTAAGCCCCGTGAAAAATCACAGGCAGATTAATTAGATATACATCAGAGTAAGCCCCGTGAAAAATCACAGGCAGATTAATTAGATATACATCAGAGTAAGCCCCGTGAAAAATCACAGGCAGATTAATTAGATATACATCAGAGTAAGCCCCGTGAAAAATCACAGGCAGATTAATTAGATATACATCAGAGTAAGCCCCGTGAAAAATCACCGGCAGATTAATTAGATATACATCAGAGTAAGCCCCGTGAAAAATCACAGGCAGATTAATTAGATATACATCAGAAATACATAATTTAAAAAAATACTATTTAAAAACAACAGACTTTATGTGGGCCTAAATAACTATTGACGGGGAGTTTTAACTCGGTAAATGTGTACAATTATAAAGATTATAAAACTGAAGATCTGTTTGTTAAAAATTTGTATTTACATACGTTATTATACCGGGTGTCCCACGAAGAGGTCCTTATTTTTGAATT
>JAGFPH010003285.1:130800-156205 GCA_018207615.1 Philaenus spumarius | reverse complement strand
CTTTTTTGTTGGTTGAAAACTGTCCAATTGCAAGGGTTTACAGAAAACTCTATATTTTCGGAACTGTAAGAATGACATTTGATTGGAAGGCAGTTTTAGGAAGTTAAAATCTTGACGAATCCAAAGGAATCTTTATATTATTGTCAAAACATTTCTGTCGAGCGATATTGAGCCTTAGAGAAGTGTCGTATTTGTGCAATTTCCTATTGCTTTCTCGCGTGGCATCAATTGATTTAGAAAACTAAAATTTTAAAACGATGATTACATATGTAAATATACGTTTTAGAACAAATTTGTAAATACAAAAATTAAAGTTTAAATCATTTCCTTTCCAACGGTTTTTGTTTTATTGTGATTAGATGATTTTTAGTGGGTGAAATAGTCGGTATAAAGTAGAGTTGTCAATTGAGTAGTGTAAGACCTAGTTCAAGCACTAAGACTGCTCAATTGAGTAGTCAAACACGGCTAGGGTTAAGCAGTAAAAATAATAATAGAAATAAGATTATTCAAATTTTCAGCTTGAATGACAAACAGAATGAAGCACAAGATTTCTAGTTGTATGGACATCCAGACGCTATGAAATAAGTTATGCTTGTACTGTGTAAGTTGAATCGTCCGTACATTGCTTGATAAAAAGTTCTTATTAATAATAAATCTAAACTTAACATCAGTCTTCTAGATTCAAACAGTAGCTCGATGTCCCGATGCCTTGTGTCGGGGCGTCATTGAAGATCACTGCCTGTCCGCTTTAATTGCTGAACTGAGATCACAGAAGTAAGGATGCGTCATCGCTTCATCAGCAGCCATACGTTGGGAAGGGTTACATACGAGCAACCGTTGAAGTAAATCCCTCCCTTTACTGTTCAATTTGGGAACGACCTGCAATGTAACACAAACTGATTTCAACTTGAGAAATGGCTTACATGAATGATTGAGATGATCAGTATACATTTTTGACAGCAATGTATTTTATTAAACTAAATTCATCTTGAAAATCATTTGGATTCATCGGTATGTTTCTCAATCTATGTAGGAAGTTTTTTTATTGAATTTCCATAGGAAAAATGAGCTATTGCAGTGGCCCTTATGGTAAGACCCAAGGTCGGGAGTAGCAAATGAGCACGATTATGGTCCCCAGAATACGTTTTGGGTGTCATTAAAAATCATACATATGTTATATGTGTTCGCACTCTAGCAGCCGCATTTTAAGTCCGATTTGGTCCAAATTTGGTACACATGTTGGTTGTCTATGTCGCTCAGACGAGTTCGTTAGCCAAAAAAATCCAGCAACCGGAAGTAAGTTTTTTGACCGAAAGTAACTATTTTTCGAGATTTTTACTACGAGAATGTTATTTTTTAAAGTTTTTTCTTAAAATAAAAATGTAGCATGTTATTCTGCACATTTTTTTTGTACGCGACCTTATAGCTCGCTTGGTTCCCCCAAAATCGATCAAAACGTAAAATACCATAAAAGTACACGGTTCGAAGCCAAGTGCAAACTCGCGAAGCCACTAGGCGCAAACAAATTCTACTAATATATTGCGTTCACACAGACAGCTGTTCAATGCCTTCGTGAGTAGACCTATTTCCCAAATTTTTAGTTGAAACCCTAAAACATAGGCCTATAAACGTAATTTTGAAAATTTGCTCAACTCACGTCAGCGGTTCAGCTGCGTGGTCGAATTACTTTAAATTAAGGATAGAGGTGTCCTCGGCCTTCCCACCTCAGCGACCCCATAGGATCTATTGTGGTATGATTTTCCCTTTAGCGATCTTTCTGGGAGGAGGGTCTTGGGATCGACACCACAGAACTCTTCCGGGTAACAACACCTTTTCCGAGTACTGTAAATCCTGGATCTCACAAGGGGTACAGGCTTCTAACCAGCTAAGCATGGCACATTAAACCAAGGGTTGACGTACAAGGAAACCTTAAAGCAGGAGTCTACCCCAAGACAATCTAATCTAATCTAGGACCATGAAGAAATTAATGCACTTTTCTTTCTTCTCAAAATAATATCATTGTTATTTAAACGCATTGAAAGGCGACTTAAAAACACCTTTTCAAAAATTTTACAAAAAATGTAGCTATAAGGTACATTTAAAGCGGTTTAACCACTATTGAGTACTATTTTGCTATTTTTAATTGGTAAGGGAAAACTGCTTCTGATAGTGATCTACTGATTTGTGTCAATTGCTTAAATTAAAATAAAATATACCTGTACAAAACTCATGCTTGGGTGGTAAATTGGAAACGGCTTATAATCCGGAAGTTGTGATATTCCAGGCCAATTGTCCTCGCCAGGAGTCCCAAGAAGTTTGAAAATACGTTTTAGTTGATCGTCCACATCAGAACCAGGAAACAATGGTCGCCCTGCGTTAGCCAGTTCTACAAATACAATGGTAAGAGTTGTTAGTCAAAACAATCCCTTTTCGTCGCAATCGTAAATAAAGAAAACACAATCAAATATGTAGAATATTATAAAGAATTTAAATTGGTTTTCAATTTCCCTTATAGTCCAAAAATCTAAATCTAACTTTTGGGCGTGTGCGTAACTTAAGTATTTTTACACAACTTATAAAAAATTTATGTGTGTGGATATGTAAACATTTTATCCTGCACAAAATCTGACAAATAAAAAATTACATCGACTTTGTTGAGGCTTCAATCGAACGTTAATATAACCGAAAAGAAATTTTATCGAATTTGGTCCGGCGGTTTATTTGAAATGTCTATTTTTATCTGCACATCCACATTATGATCGGCACAAACTAGGTACCACTAAAAATCTCACGAATGGTCACTTGTGGATGATTGGATTTTAACAGATTCCAGGTCCTCCTTGTGTGTAATATAAACCACCAGAATATTACGATTTACACTAGAAACCGAATGTACTAGGTAAAACTGCATTTTAATGAAAAAACAAACGCATAGTGTTTAGTAAATTCTACAAATTTTTATTGAGTCTAGCCGATCATGGTTTCGCCAGCGACGGCATTGGCAAGTCAGCTTAACACACATAACAAAATAGATATTTACGTTATAAGTGAGGTAACTGCTTCTTTACAATGGAATGTTTGTAGTTGTATAGTCCCCTGAGTGATGTAAAAATGTAGTTATCACGTGTAACGTACATTTGACCTAATCCCACATATTACAGGGTGTTCTATAACTTTGTACCAGTAAATAAAATCAACACAACATGAATACACTAGTCTGTGAATCAGTGTTATTTAAGTGTTATTTATTGTCAATGAAAATTAATAAAATTTGAATAAAATGAAATTAAAATTGATTACTTCTTCCTGGTTAGTAACAAAAAGCACAATACTGATTATAAAGTAAGCCCCCGTGAAAAATCACAGGCAGATTAATTAGATACACATCAGAAATACATCATTTAAAAACAACAGACTTTATCTAGGCCTACCTAACTATGCTGACGGGGATTTTTAACTCGGTAAATGTGTACAATTATAAGGATTTTAACACTGTAGGCCTATTTGTTAAACAAATTTATTTATTTATTTATTTAAAGAAAGATACAAATATAACTTTTTAATTGATTCTTGTTTCATATTGATTGAGCAAATGATTTAGACATTATTAATATATTATATTGAAGAAATTAATAATCGAATATGTTTATATGTTATAAGAAGATGTACGAATGTTTCCGAAGTTAAACAAATAGGTATAAATTTGTATAAACAAATATATTGATGATTAAAGGTTGTATTTATATACATTTCTAACCTCAAAGCAAATCTTATAACGTATTATGGCATAAATCAGTTCCATAAATCATATTTAAAAAATCTACTTCACAAGAAATTATAACGATTGAAGTTGTAAACATAACCCCAAAGTATAATCCATGCTAGGTTTTGTTAAGTATTACAGATGATAGGTGAAATCAGCTGTTATATTATATGTTACTCACATACGAACGTACACTCGCTTTTATAGGAGTTGATAAAAACATCTTCTAACTGCAAAAAAGATATAATACTGACAATATTCTCTTTGGAAAGTGAATATATTAAATGTGTTTATATTGTAAAACATATATACTCGATATATAAATAAATAAAATAATAATTAACTTTTAACTGAACCAACTACACATTTAAAAAGTTTAACTGAAAGACAAAGACGCAGGAAGCCATTGAGTTTGAATATGTAATATTGTTTATTAATGCAGGTTAATATGGTGAGCGTTATATTCGCTGTATCCAATATTCATGTAACACAACACAGAGTACACGAGCACGATATAGAGTACACAGATACAGCATGTAATCGTAATCGCTCAGGATTAGTACTGAGTATGTGACAACCTGAGGTACATAAGTATATATAAGAAGCGAAAAACTGGTGATGGAGAACGAACTGTCACCTCCTAAATTTGTTTGGTCTTCAGTACCTGTTTCACAGAGCCACTAAGTGCCTAGTCAACGGCTAGAAATTCAGGGAATCCGATATAAAAAACGTCAGTCAATGCAAGGAAGAGACCACAGTATCACCCCTATCATGAGTATGCATTATTTAATAAATTATTTGGTTTATTATTAATTATGGTTGGCTAATTAAACATCAACCATATGTTTTTTTTTAGTAACAGTTAGTGTTACAATTTGACCCTATTATACCTATGAACAAACCATATAATATATAATATAGGCCCCTACTTTTTTTTCTAAAAGTAAAAAATAAATACAATTCTCACAAAAGTGTTTTGTGAAAATTGAGAAACATTTTGTGAGAACTGTGTTCAATTTTATTTTTACTTTTAGAAATAATATTTCTCACGAGTCAAGCTCGATACATTAATACATATAATATACAAATACTTAGAAACACCATAGTTAGCGAATGAATGCATTACCTGCAAAAATGCATCCAGCGGACCACATATCTATTGAAGTAGTATACAACTTGGCACCAAACAATACATCAGGAGGTCTATACCAAAGAGTGACCACTTCTGCTGAATAACATTTCACAGGAATTCCAAAAGCTCGAGCAAGCCCAAAGTCTGCTAACTTAAGTTCTCCATTCTGAAACGTCAAGTAGTTGAAATATTGCATTAACGTACATACAGTACATACATACAAGATGACTTTACTGGAGTCTGCTTCATGACAAACTCCCTAAAGAGTTTAAAGAAACAATAAAAGTCAATGTTTTTAAAAACAAATTGAAACGGTTGGTGAAGTTTAATGCTTTCCACGCTGTGGGGGAGTTTCTGGATGCCACATTATATCCATTGAGTTTTTTTAGCGAATTTCCATAGGAAAAATGAGCTATTGCAGTGGCCCTTATGGTAAAACCCAAGGTCGGGAGTAGCAAATGAGTACCGATTATGGTCCCCAGAACACGTTTTGGGGTGCCATTAAAATTCATATATATATGTATATATGTTTTCGCACTCTAGCGGCCGCATTTTAAGTCCGATTTGGTTCTAATTTGGTACACATGTTGGTTGTCTACGTCGCTCGGACGAGCCAAAAAAAACCAAACAACGGGAAGTAACTATTTTTTGAGATTTTTCTACGAGAATGAATTTGTTTTTGAGTTTTTTCTACAAATATAAATGTAGGCTGTTATTCTGCACATTTTGTTTTTTACGCGACCTTATAGCTCGCTTGGTTCCCCCAAAATCGATAAAAATGTAAAATACCATAGAAGTACCCGGTTCAAAGCCATGTGGTGGATTCTACCGTAGGGTTTTCGTGTGAAGCACGCAGTGCATTGTGTTTTGAAGATACTCCTAGTACGGGGGTTGGAGATACTAACATATTTGTATATCCGAATATTTGTATGTTGAAGGTACTAACAATATTCGGAATGGCGTGCGAAGAACGCAATGCATTATATTGAATATAATTCCAATATGCGGAATGGCGTGCGAACCATTTTGCAGCTATTCAGCACCGTCGTGAATAGACCTATTTCCCAAATTGTTGGGTGAAACCCTAAAACACATGCCTATAAACTTAATTTTGGAAATTTGCTCAACTCACGTCAGCGGTTCAGCTGCGCGGTCGAATTATTTATATATGAAACGTGATTTTAGAAAAACTAGCTCTGCCTAGGCCACACTAGATTGTCCTACACGAGTCAGGACAAACCAGATTGGACTATACAAAATCAAGCTGAACTAGTTTGTCAAAACATGATTAGGAAAAACTAATTCGGCCTGAAAACTTACCCAATAATTTTAGGATAAAAGCAGTTTGGTCTTGGAAATATCAATAGCAAACAAGCTATGGTAAAGGAGATTCTTTGACTCTACAACCGGTAGGGACCGTTTTACTACTTGCGCCTATTATTATTTCAAAAGTACAGAGAACATTGCTGTGTAGACAAAATATTTTTGGACATTTTTCTTAACTTTGTTTTTGAGTTTTAAGCGGGAAAGTTATTTTTTTTAAATAAAGTTTCCAAAAGTAGCCTAGAGCTTTTGTTGATAGATCTAAAATATACAAAATGTTGCAAACAAGGTTTGTTACACAAAACTAAAAAGTATTCAATTTCAAAAAAACTAATTTTTTGCAGCTCTGTCGTTTACAAGTTATAGAAGTAAAGAACAGTTGAGGCTATCGTTGTATCGCAACATTTCAAGAAAGTGACAAATTCTCCAAATTTACAGCCCTGTGTTTTTTTTTTTTGGTTTTTTTAACCAGTATTTAATAAATTTGAATTGCAAATAAAAAAAAACATTAAAAAAGCTTATTTTATTTTAATAACTATTCACAATTAATTGTTCATCACTGCCTATATTTATATTTTTTTAGCAACGCCCCAGGAATATCTCGAAAACGACATCACAAATTCTTAAAAGTTAAATTGTTTCTATATCTTTGAATAAAGTGCTTTCAAACATAACAGTTTTCCAAAGTTCAAATAAAATATTGTTTGGATTTAGTTTGTAAAAATTGTCTACAGAGCAAAAATAAAACCTATATCAAAGCCCACTAAAGAATACTGTTGAGGGACGGGCTTGTGTACACCGAGACCTTGAAAGCACCAATCGCCGTAGTGCGACGTTGTCACGTTCTTCCCACGCTTCTAATTGACTGCCGCTGACTCAACGCATTTATAATTCTTTAAACTGTGCGATCAAGCCTTGACGGTAAATACCAGGAGTGTTCGAGGCTAGTAGATATGGCAACGCTGTGCGCCCATCCTATTGGCCGCCTCGCAGCGGTATTCTTTAGTGGGCTTTGATATAGATGTTTTCAACATCAGTCGTAAAAATTTACAAAACCATAACGAAACTCTAATGGCCTAGTGCATGTAAGACCTGTTAACCATGTTCAGCTTACCTTGTTTATAAGAAGATTTTGTGGCTTCAGATCGCGATGTAACACGTTATGACTATGACAGAATGCGAGACCTCTTAACAATTGATACCTAAACAAACACAATCGAGTAAAGAAACATAGCTGCTGACAATTTCAAATCGATATATGATGTAGGGTGAGTTTTTGAAAAAATACCCCTCTATTATTTCAAAAATTGAAGGAGTTATTCAAAATCCGAACTAGAGGCAGTTATTGACCATCGGGGGGGGGGGGGGGGGGCAGTAGAAAATGTATTTACGAAATCTTTGTCCCCCTACTACCCCTAACTCAAAAATTTGTAATGGACGTATATAACTTGTGATACATTGAATTAAAGCTCTTTGACAGCCATGAATTTTAGTGGTGAGGAAATAAAAATTAGCTAACTTGTAACTTTTTTTTAACACCAGAATGATGCTAGGCTACACTTTAATTCTACTTAATTTTAATATTTAATTTTAATAAGGGTAACAAGTTCTAATTGTTTAGTAGTACTTTGGAAGGCATAAGGATGTAACAAACTTAACTATCATGGTAGAGGTATACTTTGGTCTATTCACACATATTTATTTTAAAATTACACATTATGAAATTATACACACACCTCATATCATTTCAATATTAATCTAAAATTCTAAAAGTTATAGACGCTTTAAAATTTATTTATTTGCAAAATCAATTTTTTAAATATGGCATGTAAGCTAGGGTCTAATCTATTTTCTTTATATCTCATGAGATTTTAAATTTATACGAAATCTGAAGCTACTCGAATTTAAAGACATGTCTGAATTCTTTAGAAAATAAATAAAGTTAGTAATACTTGCTCATTGTTCCTGTATTAGGCACTTGTATATCTTAGGCCTCTTTCACACGATACGACTTCTCGCCGTGCGCCGTGGACGGCACGGCGTTGTGAACTTTGATTACTATGTAAATAAATTAATCTCTTCACACAAATCGTTCACGACTTTGCGCCGTGCCAGGCGGCCGTGAACATCACGGCGTTATTCAAACCACGACACGACGCCGCGCCATCCACGACGCGTTGATTACTATTGCCTGCATTGAGCATGTTCAGACAGGTCGACTCGACTCAGCTTGACTTGGCTGTTACGCATGCGTAAAGTTACTTAACCAAACCACAGCACTTGCTTCTTTCTTCTTGTGTGCTAAAAGTGTTTAATAAGTGCATCAAAAGTCACTTTCTGAAGTTCTTGATGTAGATGTTTTTATAACACCAATCGAAGAAAGACCTGTTCTGTGGGATAAAACTCTTGAAATTTATAAATCAAAAACAGAAACTAGTGTTGCATGGCGTGAAATCTGCACTCGTTTGAATTTGAAATTTTTGGAGAAATGTCTGATGCCGATAAAAACATTTACGGTTAGTTATTTTACTTAAAAATTGCACAAGTAAACTTGCAACTAAAGATAACATAAAAGTTAAAGAAAATGATAGTTGATAGTAATACAAGGATAGGTTATATTTGGTAGGCCTATATATTTTAAATGAAGCTTCTGTTTTGTATTCCTATAACCAAAACGATCCAAAACTTATCTAAAAAATTCAGTCAATATTTGTTTATTGTGAATTATACTATTTTAATCTTATTTTATTGTATTTCACTTAAAAAATGTATTTAAACAATCTCAACGCTACTAATTAACTCATATGCGGTCCTTGGTTTATCCTATACGAGCCCGTCACATATCAAATACGACACCGTAAACTTTATTTGTAACTTATTATAGGCCTCATCGTTAAACCGTCTAAAAATTTTAATAGGAACCCCATTTTTGTATAGTATGTTTATACATATATTGTTTATAATATGTATTATAACTTTTATTAAAACCAATTGTATATTTAAAAAAATGTAATTTTTACCGAAGACATGTACACTTTTTAGATGTTGAAAACGCGTGTTCAGTAAAACCCCATTTTCTCTAAACATATTTAACTATTTTTAATAAAATGTATACTAAATGTAAATAATACATGTATAAACATACTATAACAAAATTAATGTCTTATACCAATTTATAGACATAGCATCTTCTCTTGATCAACCATCTCACACAACTAAATAAATTCACGCCGTGAAGAGAAGTCGTGCCGTCCACGACGCACGCCGTGTCATTCACGGCGCTTGCTCAGGAATGCACGGCACCGCGCCGTCCACGGCACACGGCGAGAAGTCGTATCGTGTGAAAGAGGCCTTATGATCACATATACTTTTAATGTTTATATATTTGCACTTTTTATTGTTCTGAGTTTCTTATTGTTTCTTATTTTGTTTATAATTGTTTTCAGACACGGTTTTCGTTGTATGCCAGCTTTTGTATTACTTTACTATTAATATTTTTAACACTGTACATTTTATATTATATAACTGTATTTTACATCTATGATTCTACTATGCCTGTTATTTTATGAAGTTATATTATATGCCATGTTATATTATTCTATTGTATTATTATTTATATGAAATAAAAATGCGTCTTGTTTTAATATGATTTGCTTTGTTTCTTTTAGTTACATTTTAATTAGCGTCTTGTTTTAATGTGTTTTTTATACTATATGACATTTTCTCAAATGTCATATAATATTTGTGTTTTATATTTTGCCAAAAAGGTGACATGTCACAAACTTTGTGTGATCTTAAATTAGTATTAAACTTTGTAGTAGATTATTTTTATTGTTAGATAATCTATTCTAAAAAGTAATTAACAAAATAACATTTTTGAGCATAGCAAACGAATGCGTTAGCCAAAACCAAAACAAATTTGTTTAAGATTATATACTGTAATTATGTTATACTAGTAAACCTGGTCATGTTGCTTAAACCATTTTAGTGCTGCTATTCAATGCTACAAAATAAGATATCTAAGAAGAGTGTATATTTTTTTTTAGCCTCCATGTTAAATTTTGTTCAATATTTATACCCAAAAAACTTACAGTATTGTTAAAACTCACAAAACTGCCATCAAACAATATGTCTCCCATCAAATTTTCAATTTTTTTAATTTTTGAAGTTATACTTCTTTGCGGCTATTGTAATCGGGATGGGGTGTCGGTCGAGAAACCGCGTCACGCGTTAGGAGTAAAATCCGGAAAGTGCCTTTTCTCTACAAGAGATACCTCAAGAGTCTCGGTGGGTGAGTGGTTAACGCACTCGACTTCCACGCTAGAATCCCTGGTTCAATCCCCGGCTGGGAAATTTTTAATTTTATTATGTCGGTTTTTAGCTATATATATAATATATATATATGAGGCTTTGTCGTTTGACACAGAACAAAGTGGGCAAAAACTACAAAAAGATACACATTCAAAAAATGTAAATGTATATTCTTATGAAGTCATATGCATACTAAGAAAGAATTTTGCAGAATTTTTATTTTAAAGAGTAAAAATTCTGATAAAACAGTCGTTTGGATCAAAAGCTTAGCATCACTTGTTTGTTTACATTCTTTACCATAACAACCAACTTAGCAAATTTAAAATCAGTTTATTATTCCTCACAACCGACAACCGACAAACAATAATCAATGGAAAATGCTTACTGTATTATTACAATTCAATTCAAACATCTGTTGTTACTTATTATAAATAAAACAGCTGATTTGGATCAAAACATAGTTTTAGGTTATGCCTATAATGAACCAAAAACGTTTACTCAACACCAATTTGACAAATTTAGAATCTAGTAATTATTCTTCACAACTAATAGTGTTTCTCGATTGGGTAAAAGCATTCAAAATGCTTACTGTATTATAAGTTGAACATATGGTGTTGCATATTATATTGTTTCCTTTAGTTGGTAAGTACCAGGAGACCGAGCTAAAGCTCGATTATAAGCAGGGCCTAGTTCGCTCACGTCAATAACTATTATTGCAAATTTCCGTGAACATCGTTTAGGTTAGGCCTATAACATTAAACAACTAAATAAAGGGTATGTTTATTTAGCAGAAGTATTCGTTGCCATGGTAACTATAAATAGATACAACATTAGGCTTACCTCTAATAAAATACAGTTTAAAAGAAAACAGATGATTATTGTAATGGCATTGAAAACATTTGCATCAGCTGTGCTTCGTTTGAAAGAAAACAGATGATTATTGTAATGACATTGAAAACATTTGCATCAGCTGTGCTTTGTATTGTTTAAAATGGACAAATTTCACTTTTTAATTTAATAAAAAGACGAAGAAAACGAATTTTCCCAGACTGGTGACCATTTCCAATCGATTTCTTGTGGCCAAAAGCCCCATATAAAATCAAAAAATCAAAAATCCTTAGACGGAGATTCCAGATCCATTTAGCAGACAGACAATTATCTCTCGCTTTAGAAGATAAGATAACAAAATTTATTTGAAATGGAGATTATTTAAATATTAATAGGGAAATTAATATTTCCCATACTACGCATATTAATATTAATATTTACGCATGCCGTAATTCAAATTATTGGGGATGATCGTGTCTTTTTCGATCTCTGTCTTACATCAAATCAGCTATGTAAAGGTTAGCGCTTAATCGACATTTCCAAGAAAATATCAGAGTATACTGTTTGCATTGGCTTCGCAATGGGTCACTCCCCCTCCCCCCCGGGATTGGTAGCGAAGCGAGTAGTAGCGGAGCCCCTACTTTAATCTAAGTCCATTAACATCAAACCATTTTTACTTTCTCCACCCTATACGTAGTATATGAAAAAAGTATTGTTTTCGTCCAAATTTTCGAATTTGAATTTTTAGGAATCATCTGTTTTGGTGCTCCCTGAACCCCAAAAAATTGTTTAGTGGAATTATCTGTGTTGGTGCTCCCTGAACCCAAAAATATTTTTAGTGGAATTATTTGTTTTGGTGCTCCCTGAACCCAAAAAAGTGTTTTTTTGGTGATGTCTGTCCGTGTCTGTTAGGATGTGAGTGTACACAGCTGGAGACCATACCAACGGTCCGATTTTGATGAAATTTGGTATGTAGGTGTAGTTTTGGAATATCTCCAGGCGTTTTTTTCATTTTTTCTAATTTTTAAGGGGTTTTACCCCCCCCCCCCCAAAATGGCCAAAAACGATAAAAATCTAAATTTCTCAAAAACGGATATAACAATTTTGATAAAATTTGGCTTATTTGTAGCCCTTAATGTATACTACCATATGCAAAAAACCGCATCTTTCTAAAAATTCTCGTTTAGGTAATAATAATAACTAATTTTTGGGGGTTTTTGGCCATAAAGGGGTTATTTTTCAAAACCTTTTTTCGTGCATCTATACAGGCCTAATTGACATGTTTGGTGCAAATTTGTTCGAAATCGATCAAATAGTTTAAATAATATAACATGCATCTAATATTTTCCATAGTAACATTTTCCTACTTTTGCAATTCTAAATAACCACCTCCTATGCTTCTTGGTAAGGTATAAAGTTTCAACTGGGAGAAAGTATGTGGCAGTTATCTGGTACCGTTTATTTTAGTTCTGATAACAGTTGTTGATAGTTTTAGATCAAAATTATTATTACTATTCAGGATTATCGAGGTGTCATCTGCATAAAATAGTATAACCTTTGCATGATTAATATTTATTGGTAAATCATTTATATAAATAATGAATAGCAAGGGACCCAACATTGGCCCTTGTGGTGCTCCATTCTTAATTTCATCCCAGCCTGTAAGTATTTGTTATCCTTCTAGTTTAAAATAATGATTTGTTGCCTCTATCTGTTAAATACGATTTAAACCAGTTTAGGGCAACTCTAGTATCTCCATGATAAATTATAGTTTAACCCTACAACTGTCCATGTTAATGTTTTGCAACGCCAAGTCATTTCGGTGCGTGTGCAAGCATATTTTCAAAAATTCGCCAAATATAGTAATTGTATACCAATCCAAAAGTGTTCTGTACCTTTTTTATAGAGAAAGGTTTAAAAATCCATATTTGTAATTAAAAAATTTATTGATGTAAAATTGTAAAAGTTATTAGCTCAAGAAGCAAAAAATGTTCAGTAACGAAAGGAAAAAGTTCAACTTTAGACCTACATAACAAGTCGTAAACATTTTTTGTATTTTTTTCGTAAATGTAAAAAAGTTTCGTAATTTAGTTCTAAATAGAACTGTATAAAAACATTTATCGATTTCAAATTTCTTATTTTGAAAACACCAGTTTTTGTGTTCCAAATACATGATTGCTAACAAAACCGCCTAATTTGAAACATAATTTACCCAATATGCTTTGAATATGCTTTGCCCAAAAATGAAATATTATTAAAACAAAGTGTAGAGAATAAATCAAAGAATTGAACTGTATACTTGTACATTACCTCATCATAAAAGTGTTTTACTTAGAATCAATTGAATTACAAAAGTAAGATGAAACAAATGAAACCTCGTGCGGACAAAGGAAATTCAAAATATGACCGTTGAAGACAATGGAAACAGCCTTGTTTTGCAAACTCAAGCGGTAGTATGAATTCTGTGCAAATATGAACTTTCAACTGCTGTTTGAATAACATCTAAAAAGTCAAATATGGTTTGCTTTACACCAAATGAAAGATTGAACTTTGGTCTATAAATAGATATCAAAAAGTCTATTGAAATAATTCGAATTATAAAAGATATCTCGAACGCAAAATGTGTTGTTTTATTGGTTGAAATCTGCTCAATTGCAAAGGTTTACAGACAATTGCATATTTTTGGAACTATTTATCCGATTTTGGATTGGATGGCAGTTTCAGATAGGTAAAAGTGTGATGAATCCTTCAGTATACAGATATAACTCAGAAAAATACCGGGCGGGCTGTATTGAAAGACGTAGAAACTGGAATTAAAGGTAGTTTTGGTGAATTAAAATTCGCGCGACATTGGCTTTTAGAAAACTAAAAAACTGCAACGATGATTATGTATGTAAATATACGGTTTAGAAAAAACTTGTAAATGCAAAAATTAAAGTTTAGATCATTTCCTTTCCAACGGTTTTTGATTTATTGCGATTGGATAGTTTTTAGTGGGTGAAATATTCATTACAAGTAGAGTTGTCAAAATTGATCGTTTTCACGTGCCACGCCCCCACGACCACTCAAATTGAGTAGTCTGACAGTTGCAGGGTTAAAAAAACTAAAAAAGCACATTTAATAGCAAATCAAACTAAAAATTTGAAAATAATTGTAAAAAGGTGTGGGGTGCTTTTCATCAAATGTTACAAATATTTCATTGGTAGATATTTATAAAAGTAGAGTTATTATAAAAATATAGTAAAACGCACCCCACGCTTTTTTATAATTATTTTCAAATTTTTAGTTCGCTTTGCTATTAAAGCGTATTTTTTTAAACTATAATTTATTTTCTTATTTTTTAGTCTCAAAACGGAATCAAAAGTAACCTATATAATTCCTATATAATTATAATCAAGAGACTCGATTTTTTGTATATCGTATGTGCGACTATAGATTTAAAATTATGTATGTAAAATTTAGGGGGGTGAGGGGTGTATGTAAATTATTGTATTGCCATCGGTCTTTGAAACGTGTGCAAATTTTCAAGTTAATCAGACGTCTTTAAGTTGGTTAAAATTACTACGAAAGATTCCGTTACATACAGGTCAAGTTATAAAAAAAATCGCTAATCCTGATGGTCCTGGCAAGGATAATGGGACAAACTATTTAAACTATTGCATTGTCATCGGTCCTTGATAAGTGTGCAAAGTTTCAAATCAATCCGATGTTTTGAAGGGGGTGAAAATCACATTCAAAGATTCCGTTACATAGATACATACCAAGCTAATAAAAGTGTGTTAAAAATAGAGCTTTTCAAGCAATATCTGGTGATTGACACAAATACTTTTGATAGGTCACAGAAGACGGAACCGTATCGGCAAAAGCCTGACAAAGAAAACGATAACCGAAAACAATTTCTTGGGTTATTCTTACCCTTTGCTGTGCCATTTTACTTTAATACACAAGTCATAAAACAATCGACGATGGTAAAAATTACAACATAAACGAAATTATGGACGTCCTATATTGGATTAGAGCATGAATCTCTTGAAACTCATGAGGTTGGCGACTCATCCAAAAATACTACACAAAACAAGGACTCTTTGAATCTGTTCTTCCTAAACCAGTAAAATCCGAGACTTTAATAAGAAAATCAACAACTTTTACAAACTTCTGTGACCTCGGTATAAATTCCGTAATGTTCCAGTTATTACTTTTACCAGTAGACAGTCTATAGGCTGAAGCATCTAGGGAAAAACTATAATACAAGATAATAATATTTACAAATAATAATATTAAAGATAATATTTATTTTACAAAATCATTAAATATTAATTTACAATACTCACATAAATGACTTAACAATATCGAGGTCTATTTCACCGTTAAGGCTGTCGAAATATTTCTTTAAATCCTGATCACAATGTTCAAAAACCAAAGTCAGTTTCTTGTCGCTATGTAGGACATCGTAGAGGCGCACAATGTTCTTGTGTTTCAGTTCCTTTAATAAACAAATCTCCCGAAGAGCGGAAGATGGTACCCCCTGTTTAAAACAAATCACAGAATAATAAGTTGGAACTACTCAAGTGGATGAACTGACTTGAATAGTTCAAGTAACCTAACCTGCCCATTCAGTTTGAGCAAACCTAGACAGTTCGTAGGTTAGAGTTTTCAAACGTGTGTATCCTTACGTATGTGAGTAAGGCCGGATTAAAGTTTTGTGTGTGTCTCTTTAAGCTACAATAACTGTTTGATTCATGTTTCAAATTACACTTTAAGAAAGTATAATAATCTTATAAAGTTGACTTGCAGTAATAATAAAATTGATTTATACAATACAAAAAACAAACACTACCTATATTTTTTCATTTATAATTCTTGCGAAATATGCAGCCTCAAAATGGGCAGACCAATGGAGGCTGCATCATTTTATTCCTTCTTTTTCTTGTATTCTATTGTTATTTGTTAAACTTGCGTAGTTAGAATTTACAAGTATCATTGTTTCTTTTTTGATTTTTGTTTTTTAGCTTAAGTATAACTGTATAGGCTAATTTTGTACAAGTTTTATTTAGTTTGTTCTTATAGTGTGCTATATTTTTCTTTTTCTGTCTAAATCTTGTTTACTTGTTTTTTTTTTTAATGATTGTAATAAAAGGAATGAAAAATAAATTTAAAAAAATAAAAGCAGCTTTGTCCTTACAAACTGACATAGAATCAACAAAGAACAAAAACTACAGATCAAAATACAAAAAATTTAAAGGTGTATTCTTCTAATGAGTCATTGACCAGCACTAACAAAGGATTTTACAAAAATTTGATTTTAAAGCATAAAAATAGCGAAAATTCCCAGCCCTATAACAAAAGCAGCTGATTGGATCAAAAGCTTATCTACATATGTTTACAGTAGAGCGTCGATAATCCGAACGTCAATAATCCAAAACGTCAAAAATCCGAACGCATTCCGAGGCAACCCCTGCAAAAATTTAGCGCTAGCAATAAACAAACAGAATGTTTGCCCGAGGGTTGACCGAGGCAGGGCGGGGCGGGACAATGACCTTGGCTTGTCTATTGTTAGCCGTTATAGTTTTTTAGTACAGAAAAGTTATTTCAATTTTCTTTGTGTAAAGTCCGTTTTTTCATACAGAAAGTTCATTCAATTCTCTTTGTGTAATCATTATAACAGTGTATTGTACATACAGTAGTCTACTGTACAGTATTTTTTTTTCGTTTGTGTTAACTGTAATGTACAAGTCAACTTTTAATTATGTACTGTGAACTGCAATTGAGAGTTAAAAGTGTAATCATGTTGGCCCTACTGTATGAGCAGGTTCTTCTAAATCATAATATGTAAGTAGTCTTACATACTCTATTGTAATTACATTACTGCTTGTACTATTTAACTACTTTAATCGATTAAAGATCATATAGTATAGCCTAAATGGAATTTTCTTGCTTATTTTCAAAAATCCGGACAAATTGATAATCCGAACCCCCCTCGGTCCCAATTAGTTCGGATTTTTGACGCTCTACTGTATATTCATTACTACAGCAACCAACTTAGCAAATTTAGAATCAGTTTATCATTCTTTACAACCAACAGCTTTTCTTCTTTAGGTTATATCTCTCTTTATTACGTTAAAAAATGCTTTCATTCATGCAGAAACTGTCAGGATCCAAGTGCCTCTGTCCTAATCAATCATTATATCCTTGAAAATATCAAAGTGTACAATAATTTATTTGAATTTGCTTTACCGCGAGTTGCTGAGTAAGCGAAGTGAGCAAGGGAATGGAACCTCTTAGTATGGTATAACACTATTATACAGGGTGTCAATTATGTCTGAAACCGGATGAATAATAATCTAACTCAGACAGATAGAAATACCAAAATGTACACATCATTACTAGTGGCGATAAACTAATTTACTAGGTGAAATTACAGTAAACTCCCCCAACCTAAAATCCAGCCTATATTATGTGTTTACGGCTTGGAAACATACTGTGACTGGCAACTGTAAGTTAGTTTAGGTACAGGTTTTATTTCTTTACTTAGGCCTACTGAATGACATTGTGATGAAAAACACATCAGTTAAACTTACTTCGTCATCATCATCAAGTCTTACTCTTTTTAACGCCACAATCTCCAACGATTCACGATTTTTCGCTTTGAAGACGGTTCCATAAGTACCTTTAAACACAAAGAAATCAAATTAGAGAATACAATAAATCAAACATCACAAATTTGTCTTAATATTTAATAGACAGTTACAACTTCTAACCTAATACATAAATATAATAAACACAAAAAAATTGGAAAATATTTTCAAGAGAAAAATCAATGTAGCCTATAAATTTACTTCATGACCTTCAGCTGATATGCTTGCAGACTATGACCTTTTTTTACAGTCTACTATTAAATGTTGAATTTTGGTAAACATACTGTGACTAAAACTAAAGACTATATAAGTAAGAACTTCAGACTTCAGGCAATTTTTTTTAATTCTTTGATTTCTGTTGGCATTAGGTTGTAATGTAAATTCCCGCCAGAAAATCTATAAATAACTTTTATAATTTGTTGAATTATAAATCACCGTGCAGTACAGGTCTTACGTGAGAATGTACATGCTACTACCATTACAGGGAACATCTCGTTTATTGTCATGCGGGTTGCGTCAACTGACCGAGCGTTGCTTGGGAGTTGATGTTTTTTAGTTGGCTATTATCGCTGAGACTGTCGTATGGATAGCATGGCTTAAGGTCGCTCTGTACTGCACGGTGAACGTGGAATCCAGTGTAGGAGATCCCAAAAAAATCTCCACAGTTTAAGTTTAGGAAAATAGTCTGTAATACACTTTTTTTAAAGTACTTTGGTTTCCAAAAGGCTGTAAAATCTTTTAACAAAAATGCGTGAATATAAATTATTCAAATGCTGTAGTTATGGTTATAGGCCTACCAAAATATCAGCAGAGAGGCATATTGTGAACTTACTTCGACTAAAGTTTACAGTAGGACACCGGTCTCAACATATTGCATAAAAAAAATAGCCTGAAGTTCTAACTTACAATCTCTAGTCACAGTATGTTTATCAGCATTCGACAGAATAATAATGCTTAGGTTGGCAGCACAGTTTCCTAAAAAAAGGTTGGGTGTCCTAAAGTAAATTATGTCCTAACCCTTACACTAACTATGAATATTTTTAAGAATGAACAATATTTACTGCTGAAATTGGTAATTTAATTTCTTGTGACTCAGTAACTTATTAGGCCTTTGTATACGTAGCTACAGTCATAAACACAAAACTCCAGATCTGGTAGTTGCAATTAGGTACTGTACCTAATGCATTTTGACTGTGCCTACAAAGAGTAATAACGTACCTTCACCAATTTTCTCAAGTTTTTCATACTTCTGCATTTTCTTTTAAACTCAAAGATTATATTTCAGCTAAAGGTGATAAATAATAATAAGGTCACTAATAATATTTATTACTGTGATAATAATTGCTTGTTATTATCACACAGACAAGCCTTGACAAGACAGCTGACAGACAGAGAATAATTTATGAATCTGTTTATAAACATAACCTCACGTGACTCCACATTCCAGTGCCGTTAAAATTACTGGCAAGTGGCCAGTTTTAATTTAACACAGCAGTCAGCGTTAGATTAATATACTCGCAACACATACCAGGTGTCTTAAAAGTTCCCCCCTATTATTTTTTTTAATAATGGAAATAGACAGATTTGCTTTGGGGATTGTTTACATGACCAAAAATGGAGTTTTTTGGTGTATCGTAAATTTCAACCCCTCCCCCAAAATGAGGTAAGTCGAAAATTTTAAATGAGAACCCCTATTGAGTGACACCTTATTTTAAAGGCCTTGATAAAAGTAGAAGATTAGCGCAAAAGCGCAGGTCTGTATGTTGACTCTATCCAACACAATGGCCAACCAAAGTTTTTCCCCATTGACATGTTAAAGATGGTATATCTGTTATTTTTTACAAGGGTTTAATCCAGTAGATCACTCAATCTAAGTTATAAAACATAGTAATTAGTATAAAAACAGTAAAGATAAGCCCTCTGGAATTCCCAGGTACTGGAATTTTTACTACTAGGAGTCCACAAACATGCACAGTTATGAATAACCAGGGCCGGCGATAATTGCTACTTTTCTCGCCGGCCCTGATGAATAACAAAGCACGGTAGTATGAACCTAATGTCCAGTACCTGGGAATTCCAGAGGGCTTAGTTTTACTGTTTTTATACTAATTACTATGTTAAATTCACTTGCGCAGAATTCAGAAACGTCCGTATGGATGTAATATAAATATTATCTTTGATTTTGAACTTTAGTTTCAAGTCAAGATCAGTGCATCTTGTCGTGAAACAATGAACTTGTGCTTCAAAAAGCTCTCACAAATAGTATATTTCATTACTAGTACCGAAAGTGGCACTTTCCTGTGCGCGCCCAAGTTTCACGTACGAGGCGAAGCCGAGTACGGGAATAATTGGAGCAAGTGCCGGAAAATCACTTTTGGTACAAGTTATGAACGGTACTTTTCATCACGACGCAAAAATACACACAATGCTGAAGAAGAAACCTCAGTAAAATGCAAACTATTATATTTCTCAATTAACATTTTTTTATAATAACAAATTTACTATAATAAGCCTACATAACAACGTAACAATTAGAAGTTCAAGGTTATGTTTATTGTGCAGTTGGTATTGTTGGTGACATTCACTCCTTCATTTAGAAGTTTTTTCTGGAGTTCTTGCATAGTTGATACGTTTGTGGTAGACATGTTTGTATTATCTATAATTTTTACTTTTTTTGGAGGACTTTCTTCATCTGATGACCTGTTTACTTGTGAATTTTGAAACAGTTTTTTCGACAATTGTAATTTTCTTCCAATTGAATTTTCTGTTTTCGGTTTACATTGTTGAACAATAAGAACAGCTGATATAAATTGTAAGAATAAACGGCAAAGCGACGTCAGAGCGCGTAGCGGGCAAATGGAAAACTAATTGAGAGCAAGGGAAAACAAATTCAAAGCAAGGGAAAATCAGCTGATCGTTTTTCCCTTGCTCTAAATTAGAGCTTGGGAAACGATCGTTTTCGTTGCTACCAGCTGACATCGAAAGTAGCTACTTTCGGTACGGAGTGATGAAAAATAATAATGCATTAGGTGGCCTATCTGCCTATCTAGAAAGTCCATATTATCAGTTCTCTGGTCCATAATCAAAGATATTTCTAATTCTTGGACTTGTTGTTATCAGCTACATTCTACACTGAGTGTTATCAGCTGATCTATGTGATGAACTGATGATTGTCAATAGAATCATAACAAATGATTGGTATGGGGTTTAATTAAATGTATCTATACTAATATTATAAAGAGGTAAAGTTGGGTTTTTTTTTTTTAGGTAGGGGGTAATCTCTGGCATTATAGAACCGATTGAAAAAATAGTTTTACTAATAAAAAAATTAACTGGGTGTGCTTAAGACCACACGTTGGAAGTGATAACTTCTATGACTACGGGGATTTTTAACTCGGTAAATGTGTACAATTATAAGGATTATAAAACTGTAGGCCTATTTGTTCAAATTGTTTATTTATATCCGTTATTATATATTTAAAGAAAGGTAAAAATATTATCTTTTAGTTACCTTTTATTTCATATTGATAGATCAAATGATTTAGAAGTTGTTAAATTACAGTAAAGAAATTAATAATCAAATATGTTATACAAAGATGTACGAATGTTTGCGAAGTTAAACAGTAGGTATCCTTCTTTAAATTTGTATAAACGAATATATTGATGATCAAAGGTTAGTTTTATATACAGTTTATAACCCCAAAGCAAATCTTATAACGTGTAGAAGCCCATATAACTTATAGTTATAGAAGCCTACATTAGTTGTATAACTAATATATAAGAAAATTAACATCACAAGAAATTTTAATGGTTGAAGTTGTAAACATAACCCCAAAATATAATCTACGCTGGGTTTTGTTTAAGAATTACAGATGATGGGCGAAATCAGCTGTTATATTATATTAACTAATTCTTATGTGTTAATTTGATTGCTATGCTAATAAATGTAAATAATGTATTAATAATATTCCCTCTCCACGATCTGACTTGTGTCTAAACAAAAGCGTGACGCGAGATCTCGCGAGAAATCTGGCGTGATGCGAGATCTCGCGGGAAATCTGTCGTGATGCAAGATCTCGCGAGAAATCTGGCGTGACGCGAGATTTCGAAAACATAGCCAAGTCGAAAGTGCCCAACGGGCCAATAGAAGTTATCACTTCAAAAAGCTACACTATCTCTGAGTAACTTAGGCTATAATTCATTTCGATAAAAACCTTTTTTATTTCAATATTTGTAAATTTAGTGGGACAAAATTCTTAGGTTAGGCCTAGAATGATAAACCAACACATGTATTTACATTTAGTGCCATAGCAACCAAATTGAATAAAATAACAATATGGCTGTTTGCTCCAATATTTCCATTAACAGCTGATTTCAAAATTTGAAGCAATTTTATTATTTTTGTATTTCTACCTTTTAGGTTAGGGTTTTAAAGTGTAGACTTGAGCCTTGCTGGTTCTTTTAACCATTATTATAACTGCTGTTATAAAATATAAGAAATAATTTAATTTGAACATTTAAATTATTTACCATCTTAGTTTTGAGGTTATTATTAATCCTACACCTTTATTTTAAATAAAACATAACATGTTTTTAGAAGGTTTCATACAGGGGTCTCCCCTAGTATTACATAAAAAAGTAAAAACAAATGAAAAATATTTTGGTGAAAAGACAGAGTAAATGGGTTTCATTTGATATTCACCTGCCATTATAATATTACTTTCTACTTCTGAAATTGATGAGGAAATAGACAACCCAGAAGTGTGATATAAACAAGTGTAAACAATGGGCCTATTTTTCATTTTTTAAATCTAACTTAGTACTTGAATGATGTGATTTTTGGTTGTAAGTTAACACTAAGATAAGTGATAATTAATTGTGGCCTACACTCATCCTGTTCTATAAATATTTTTTTCCGGCTAAAGTTTACATTAAGACACCTCATCATAGAATTTCAAAAATACAGTAGCCTTAAGTTCTAACTTACAGTCTCTAGTCAAAATTCAATAGTACAATGTGCTTAGGTTGGCAGCACTAATCTGTTTCTTAAAAAGGTTGTCTGCAAACATATAAGCTGAATGTCCTAAAGTAAATTTGTGCCTTTTTTCAAATAATTTACAGTACAAACCGCCCCATTACAAATTGGAAAAACACGTCACCAGAGACTAAGTTAGTTTAGGTTTTTTTTAGGTAGGTTTAAATAACATCAACATTCTATTACAGGAGAATTATTTACATCAAACACAAACATTACATTTAATATTATTTTCAAGTTGTCTTCCTACTACAGAACACTAATTTTGTTTTCATTTTTCCTGTTCAGTAATTACAAAAATAATCAAATAGACCTACTATAAAGTCATACATTGAAGGACACATACTTTTGACAACCCACTCTTTTAGGTCCAGTACCATACAACTATGCCAACATTAATATACTGCTTCAAAATGATCAGCGGAGTTGGAGCTATAGGTTCTAGAAACCTATAGCTCATCACATTTGCTGTTCTAGCAATTCCATTAAAACCTGTGAGCATTGAAGGTAATTAACACTATAATTTTTTATAGAAAATGGAGACGCTAGTAAACCTTTCATTGGCATCGCAAGTTGCCTGTACATTAATACTAGCGTAACCTTTTCTGTTAATGTACTCGTCTCCAAAATTTTGAGGTTTCCGGATTTCTACATGTGTACAGTCCAATGCGCCTACAACTGTGGGTAACCGAAAACATGTTTGCCAACATACCTTTGAATCGTTGGTTTCTCTCACTGTACTAAGAAAATTAATCCACTTGTCAGCTTTTGCAATAATTAAGTCCATAACGTGGTTCACAGTTTTACACACTGTTGAACGATTAGCTCCAAAGTCCTCGGCAACTCCACCCTGATATCCAGGGTCGGCGAAATAGAGCAAAAGTATTTCCATTTTTATTCTTGGAGATAAGGCCTTTCCTCGTGTTTCGTCACTTTCTGGCAGAAATTCTTCAGTAAGGAAGTCAACACTTTCACTTTCAAATCGTAATGGTTTTTTACAATCACTCATTCCGTCTTTCACGGTAAACTTTCTGCTCCCTAACATGCATAAACATAAGCCATATCAAGGTCAAGGCTAAGACTGGTAAAAACGTAGCATGCCATCGACTAGACTCCAAAATAATGGCGCAGTTACTACACCCAAGTAGCATCAACTCCTCTTTATTCACACCAAAACAGTAGTTACAACTACACCGTCCGGAAAAGTGTAGTTGTTACTTCAGAGAGTAGTTGCTACTTTCTTTTATTCACACTAAACCAAGTCGTAACTTCAAAACCATGTAGTGTTAGCATCAGACTACTTTTTATTCACACCACCCAATATGTTGTGAATATGTTGTTATTAAAAAAAATTTAATCAAATTTATGAATATTAATTTTATTTTCAGTATGATAAAAAACATTTTTCATCCCAAAAAGTAAAAGTGTTTTTTTTCTGTGCTTAATCGAATTTCCAACACAATTGCGCACCAAAAACACTCACTTTTGCTCCTTGTGATGAAAACTACTACTTTGCTATAATTATTCAAATTGTAATTTTCAACCCTTCTTGTGGGGTGTAAGATCTCCAACTTCCCAAAGTATAAAATAATATATAATAGGACCATAAGTCAATTTTAGAAAGAGAGCATTTTTATTTTTGAATTTAACTTAATTTACATTACAAATGTTTTTTAGAAAGAGAGCTTAATAATTAGAAGCATTTTAAAGTAAAGGAAATAAATATAAAAGGTAGAAGGCAGACAAGTATTAAAAGTAATTATTATATTCAATCTATATGTGAGTTTAAAGAATAAACAGTTTATGCAATGACTTTAAGACGCGGAAAGTATAGGCTACGAGTTTCAAGACGCATTTAGAAAAGCAACGTCTACACCAGTCTAGACGAGATAAGAAGCGAACACCTGCAAGCTATTTCCTAGAAGAAAGGTCTACGTTCATTTCAAACTGCAAGATCGAGAAAGAAAGCACAGCTAGCAACCAAAAGATATGACGCAACTTTGAACATCTATGTCATCAGACGTTTCTGAGGGGTGGAGAGGGAAGAGACGCCGGCCGAATGTAGCGGGTGAGAAGGACGCTTAAACACTTGTCATCTAGAGTCCAAGCGGTGAAGATGCGTAGAAGTGTTGCGCGCTGCGCATTGTTAACAGTTTTCATGTAACATTTATTATTTGATCTACAAGTACAATGTAGTATCGCATAGTCAATTGGTGTAAAGTGCGATCGCTTAAATTAATGTGACAGTAAATCGGACACGAACATGAACTAGGCTACGAAAGTTTTTTGCGCGTGCGAGTGGGGATTTCTTTTTTTAAAAATTAATAAGTTTGTGGTCTGCTTATTGTAAGTACAGTGCACTTAAAATTCTTTTTTTT
>JAGFPH010003285.1:113596-130790 GCA_018207615.1 Philaenus spumarius | reverse complement strand
ATCAGGTCATTGAATTCACTACCCGAGATAGATTAAAACTAAAAATAGAGTCTTGCAAATCAACTCAAGTTTATATATTTGTTATTTTTTATTTGTAAGTAGAAGCTATATTTTTATTTTTGTAACGCATAACGTTACAGGGGTAAATTCATTATCAGATCGCTGTTTCCTACATTAATCCACAACCAATAGATTTTTCTCCAACACACTATTACAATACAATTTTTCTTATTAGAAATGCCACACGTTGCGGCGTCAATTTATTACAATACAACCTTTTATTATTATTATTTTGTGAGAAGCCTCACGTTGAGAAAGCCAATTTGTTATATATTAAATGATTTTTTTAACAAGCCCCACTTGTTGGGCGTCAATTTATAGATTTACACTTTCTCCCTTTTACTTTAATTCAGTAGGCCTAATGTTGTAGGCGTCAATTTACGATAGAACAATATATATCCTAATTTATAAAACTTTACTTTTATTTTATTCTCAATATAATGAACTGTAACACTGCTTACTCTAGCTTAATCAATTTGATAAATGATTTGACTCAGGACACAGGTTTACAATTACAATAAAATCTTCTTTTATTTATCAATAGAAAATCAAAAAAATATTTACAGTTTAATAGTTATTTAGCTCAAAATCAAATATATACAAATTATTTTTGGGAATTATTTCCCAATGAGCACTCTTAATCTCGGGTAGGTTGGTGCCGGCTCTTACCAATATTAAATTGAAACAAATATTATACAAATTATTTAAATTAAGAATTAGGATAATTAAAACAAAGGAGAAAATAACTTAGTACAAGGTGGAAAGTGTATTGGTAAGTAGATGTATGAATTTAGTGTTAATATAAAGGATAAAGTTCTGATGAAAGTTGAAATCTTGATGGGATAGATATATATATTTAGAAAAGTTTATCAGCTTTACTGGTATAGTTCTTTGAATTTAAACATGCAAAAGAAAGGTTGGAGTATATCCAATTTGATGAATAGTTATGTGGATTGATCTCACCCAATTTTTATATACAGTCTTCTTCTAGAAAAGAATGGTTTATTGAAATTTGATAATGTTCAGTCACTTCACTTATACAAGGTTACTTTAACGTAGGCAGTTGTTCTTCAAAATGGTCTTGAAATTTGTGGTTTGGTGGGCTCTAACACAGCGTCTGCTCCCTTTGATGTCTCAGCAACAATTAATTGGATTTTATCCCAATTTGGCTTCCCTAGGCCCTCAGGAACTGGTACAGTAAGGCCTGGTTAATTTCATTTCTTGTGGGATTTTGATTGTTATGTGAAAATGTGTATTTTGAAATGTAGTGTATTTGTTTTGTATGATTTTAATGAAATTTTGGTTTTTTAAAGAACATAGAATGGTAAAAGTAAATAGAATTCGAGTAAATAAACTTTTAAATGAAAATATCTAAAATAGCTCCTTGTACAACTCAATATCTAATATCTAAGGTCTACAAATATAATTATTTATCTGGTCGTTTAAAAGTCTCCTTTTCCGCGGCATAAGCGGTCACGTGATTGTGGGCTGGGTTTAAACAAACATGGCCTCTCGTTCTCCAGGTTTTAACCGAATATTCATATCTTTGAAGAAATTTACTAGCTTAACGGTATTTCTTTTCATACTTTGCCAAAGACATTTTTGATGTAAAATCTTCTGTTCGACTCGATAGTTCTGTTCCTTTTTTGATTTAGAATTTAGTTTCCTTGGGATCGGTGGTTTTAATTTGGAATAGGCCTACAATTTCGTACATCGGCCTAGCTTCGAGTGTATTTTAAAAGGTGGATTTCGGTCGATTGGTTTACTCTTGAGTTATTATTATATTTTATATGGATTGGTCGTTTAATTTAGATTAATTTTGATGTGGGAATGATATCAATTTGAGGTCGAGAAGTACTGGTAATTATTTATAATGTTGTTGGAAGTCGGCTGTCATAATCTTATTAATGAATCATTTACGATTTTTGTCGATAGGTGTCGCTGCTTCGACTTGTGAATGAATTGCCTTTATAGTAGTCTGTTCCTCTCTCTCGCACTCATGCGTGTTTAGTTCAGCAATAATTATGAATGGTTTCTTTTGATATTTTAAATGATTTTTATGTAGGGATATATTTTGAATTGTTACAACACCCGTACACTGTGAAGCAGCTGATCAAGTAAGTAACTAATGAATCATGACTCAGGAGAGGGCACAACAATAATAAAACACAATATCCATAAACAAATTCATTAATTTTTGCCTGTTTCAAAATATAAAATATAACATTTGTCTACATTCTGCTAAACAATGAGTATTGAATATTATACAATTAATTACTTATTGTGAAGTAGATTTATATTACATTAATTAGACAATCATTAAGAATAATGGAATCGGAAAGTTGTTACTAACAAATTAAAACAGAATTAATCTTACATCCCATAATTTTGCTCAGTATTTCTTGTTTGCATTGATATAAATATGCAAACCTTGAGTAGATAAACTAGAAAATACAAGTTACCATGATCTGTTGTTGTTGGAAAGTACCACAACCGTTTTGAGAAAGTATAGATAACAAACGGGTTAAATTATGTATTGTATTTAGTTTAGAATTAAAAGTAAAAAACATTTTGTATCCTGCATTTATAAAATAGTGTATGCCCTTGTGCCCAATAAATATGACAACTTTCGCTTTCATGAAAATAATTGTGATGCCTTTAAACCAAATCTTAAAGTTGCAAACCAAATTTTATAACACTTAAACCGTTTACACATTCAAGAAAAGTTCTGGGATAAATGTCTGAAAGGCTGGCAGATAGAGTAAACAGTTTTGGTGCATTTGCTGCCAGTTTCAAAAAATTCAAATCGACTTGTGTCTGTTATTGCAGCTTATAGGATAGTTTTAAATATTTCCAAAACTAAATTATTTAGGAGGCTTCCAAGACCTCGAAGGCCTGTGGCATTTTGCCACGTAGGTTGCCCTATAATTATGCCCGGATGTCAATTATAAAAAATGTAGTTTAGAATGCTATGACAAAATTATAAGGCATATAAGGACTGTGGTCATACGAATCAAATTTAAATGTTGTTGCACTTCTATTTGAAGCTGTTGCATCAAATTACGAAAACAACAATATTCTAATTGTTTGGCCAACTCGAGTAAAAAGTATTTTATGTTTTTTTCAACAATCAAATATACATCCACGTCTACGCGACGGTATGTCTCAAAGTAAATGGCCACAGTAATATCGATGTCTAGAAGGCGTGAATAAATATTTCCGATAGAACATGCGACAGTGCTTCGCTCAGCATTTAATCATTGCAAACAGTAACTCGTGCGAGACTTGTAAACGCAATTTAAGGCATACAAAAGTTTTAATTTTCATTTACGCGATAGAAATTTCACAAACAAATTTGTTTTATTTCCAACCGTGATAAAATTACAGGACAATGTGCCCAAAGAAAGATTTTCATCACTACTTACACATGTTGCGTTTAATATCATTGCGTGAGAAGCTTATCAATTTCGATTAAGAGTAAAACAGTGGACAAATTGCAAGGTAAGGAGTGAGAGCTGAAACGATTATGACATGGCAAAGACGATGGTTTGGTAGCCACGAATGTAAGATGGACAGCCAGACTCGTTGGACGGGTGACGTGATAGTATTATGTATCACAGCTGCCCGGACCGGGTTTTCAGATCATATTTGTTCAAGACGGGGAAGAGTACAAGAGTAATCAAGAGATGCACTTCATCATATTCTTTGTATGCAACAAATTAGATACATTATTTCGCTCTTCTAAATAAAGCACTTACAAAGAAAAATGTTTTACCTTAAGAAAGACAACTGATTATTTTTTACTGAGTCTTAATAGATAATTATAAATACAAAACTTAATTCCAAATATATTTACTAACGCTTTCTAGAACAATTACTTAATCCTTCATTAAAGTTTATCTTTTGTAACATACTTTAATTTCAGTTTATAGAACATTTATTAATTTACATTGACTAATAAATTCTCATTAACTTAATGATCTAATATTGGCCACTTAAATAATTTAATTGCAGAGTCCCTCAATTGTTTTACTAGCGAATTTCCATAGGAAAAATGAGCTATTGCAGTAAGAGCCCTTATGGTAAGACCTAAGGTCAGGAGTAGGTAATGAGCACCGATCATGGTCCCCAGAACACGTTTTGAGTTGTCATTAAAATCATATATATGTATATTATGTGTTTGCACTCTAGCGGCCACATTTTAAGTCCGATTTGGTTCAAATTTGGTACACATGTTGGTTGTATACGTCGCTCGGACGAGTTCGTTAGCCAAAAAAATCCAACAAATGGAAGTACGTTTTTTGACCGGAAGTAACTATTTTTTGAGATTTTTCCTACGAGAATGAATTTGTTTTTGAGTTTGTTCTGCAAATATAAATGTAGAATGTTATTCTGCACATTTTTTTTTTTTCGCTACCTTATAGCTCGCTTGGTTCCTCCAAAATTGATAAAACGTAAAATACCACAGAAGTACCCGGTTCAAAGCCATGTGGCGGATTCTATGTTGCGAAGCACACAATTCATTGTGTATTGAAGATACTCCCAATACGGGGGTTGGCGTATAAAGCACGCAATGCTTTATGTGTTGAAGATACTCCCAATACGGGGGTTGGCGAGTGAGCCATTTTTTGCAGCTATTCAGCACCATCTTCAATAGACCTATTTCTCAAATTGTTGGTTGAAACCCTAAAACATAGGCCTATAAGCGTAATTTTGGAAATTTGCTCAACTAATGTCAGCGGTTCAGCTCCGTGGTCGAATTATTTCAAAAATACAATTGGCTATTTAAAAGTAAGTTTTTAGCCAAATATAAATATAACAAAATATAAATTGCCAATAAAGGGTGATTCTGTAATGCGGGGAGGTAATTCAGGGGGGAGGTCTTATGAGTCAAAATAAAGAAATACTATAAACATACATGTCCAGAATCTTTTATTTTACCAATTGCCCGCCATTTGGTTTTTTGTACTAAATAATTTATACCCCTAGAACAGCTTAACCGATTGAGTTGGAATTTGACAAAAGTAATATATAATCTGTTTCAATTGCCCTCCATTTCAAGATTTAAGAAGGAAAATAAATTTAAAAAACAGTAAATTTTTACTAAACAAAGTGGACCCGGCAATGCTTCGCTATTCTTGATTTAATTTTAAGGGCAGTTATCCCATTTAATCTCTTTGACTTAAGTAATCGAATTGAAAGTGTGTTTTTATATCTCTTAAGAAAAATATTAAATAATTTTAGCTTTACAGTTTTTAGGAATTTAGTACAATTTATTTTTATTGCATGTGGGTAAGCACCACATTTAAATATATTTGTTTGTAGTGACCATGTTCCAATGGCGGCTCGTGCTATAAATTCACTGGTTCAGTGAACCCCCAAGCAAATTGTGTTAATAACATAATACTTTAACAACTATAAATATTTAGTACTTGGTTTCATAAATCTAACAATATAGAGTGAAAATACGACAGAGAGTTACAACGCCCAGCTCTACTACATCAGCTGCCTGATTCAACTCAAAGAATGAGCCTTCTGGCCTAGGCGAGGGGTCATAGCCGTTTTAGCATTACTTTTCGCTGCAACTCCCGACTTCTTCCGAATATAGCCGAAGCTCCATAAACTAACTGTGTTGTGTAAAAAAGCTTAGGCCTACTTTTTCCTTTGCGTAGTTGGTGTTTGTTTACTTCATTGATTTATAGGTTATGTCAGTTGTGCATTCTATGAAGTTCATAGATTAAGTTTGTGTTAGTGTGGACATATTAATAAATAATATTATTGCAGTTCAGTGTTGTTATTAGCGATGTGTTAAGGTAAAGTTTTTAGAATGAACAGTGTTACATCTTTGCTAAGGGTAACTTTTCTTCTTTACCTCCAGGTATTTGTATCACTTCATTGTTTATGAGTAACTTTATCAACTAAAAACTTAAATAAACTAATGAATAAAGTACAACATTGTTCTCAATTTTTCATTTATAATTAATAGCTATACTCCGATCTGTCATGAAAACTGTAACCCGATTTTATCTCATTGCACGTTTTTCAGAGATGACTTAAAAAAAAAACAATTTTACTAAAAAACAGGCCTGAAAGTAGAAATTGTTATGTTTAGTACTAAACAAATTTACAGTATTTGTAAGTTAACAGAATTGATTTTGACAAAAAATCTAGTTTCTTTCTAATTTGCCTCAGATAACCGAGGCTGGGATAATCAAGGTCCTACTGTAATTTAAAAGGCGGTAATTTTGCGGATTATTGGAACAACTTGATTGTTTTTTTCAAACTAGGTCTTTAAGTTGATCAGTATCGTTCAAAATTTCAACTCAAATCTGTTCAGCCGTTCTAGGGTATAGATTATTTAGTACAAAAACAAAATGGCGGGCAACTTGTAAAAAAGGTACCTCCGGACATGTATGTCTATAGCAAGTTTTTTCCCGTTATTTTGACCAATATGACCACTCTCTTATTAATTATTTCCATTAAAAAAACCATTAATCATATGTTTAAAAACTGCCATCTTTTAAAAAAAAATCCTTTCAAATTAAAATTAATAAAAGGTTAATTACAGATTATGTATGTTCTAGAAACTGAATATAAAATATAACTTGTCAATAAAGTTAATCTAGCTTAGTATATGTTGTAGAAACCGGTTGTAAGAGTAAAGTAAATCCTTTATACCTAACGTTATTTCGTTGTAAAAAAAGAAAGATAAAAATCTTTATCTTGGCATTCTAATTGATAACAGTGTGTAAAACAGCATACCATTCTTGACAGTATGAGACATCATTGTACACCGAGTTGTTTTTACAACAAAATATGCCGTGACATTAATTGCCGTAGCACTAAAAGTCATGATTTCAAGTGAGATGAAACAAACCTTAAATTATGTGAACAACAAACCCACGCTGATTTTTTGGGTTTACAAAGATTTTCTGGAATTTAAGACACTAAAGCTAACTGAGCTTAATATAAAAACAACCTTGCTGTAACTGTATGTTGAAACACATAACACGCAGTATTTATAATACACAGTATAACAAACAATGTAGTTAGAATTTCAAATTGTGAAATTATAGTACATAACACACAGTTTTAAACAACCTACAAGGTCTGTGAATAAAGTAATGAGACTTTGGCAGCCAAAGTGGCAACACTGCAAAATTACAAGTAAACATATGGTTAGAAGGAACAGCTGATTTATATTAGGTATTCATATTTTTAGTCTTGTGCTGCCATGTGAGGCGTAAACAACTTTTCGTGAAACAAGTTTTTGTTCTGTGTTATAAAAATGATACTAATAAATTATGAGCGGTCAAGTTTTGTGTTGAACTCGGCAAGAAAGCTAACTTTTTCAAAATTTAAAAGAACGTATAGAGATGGCGCTCTGTCACAGGCACTACAGATAGTGCCAAGTAGCGTAAAGCGTCACTTGAGCATGCGCTGTAACGTCTTACCCTCTCCTACTCGATTGTGAGTCTTCAGTACAGTCACCACCAAAAAGTGTTGATATACAATCAACACGACTACATAGCAGACATGAATTAGGTAGGGTAGGCGGCTCTGACCTGTACTCCTCCGCGAGAGGGGAAATGTGGTGGGAGCTGGCGTAGGAGACTTGCACACCCCCTTTTCGTGCTCCATCCTAATTGGCGATATCTATACCTGTTTTTAGGTGGTTCAGATGGCCAGGAATCGTTGCGGACAATCCACGCTCTGGAAAACCGTTAGCGTCAAAAATTGGCGACAATGTTGAGCGAATCAGAGACCTGATGCAGTTTGGCTTTCACAATCCTGTCGGAATGATTTCAGAAAAATTGAATTTGAACCGTATAACAGTCCGTCAAATGAATTGTCATGAAAAACTTGTGCAAAATTGGTCCCAAGAAACCTCACTGCTGAACAGACGCACACAGGGTAGAAATGTGCCGCGATCTTCTGGGGCGAATCTTTCTAAAAACATATTACTGGTGATGAATCTTGGATATTTGAGTGCGACCCGGAAACGAAACACCAGAGCAAGGTGCGGCACACTTCAAACTCACCTCGTCCCAAAAATGAGCAAACCAAAACCACACTAATTTGTTTCTTCGATAGTAATGGAATTGTCCGTAAGGAGCGTTTGCCTACGGGGCAGACTGTTAGTCAGTATGTTTAAAGAGAAATTCTTGAAAGACTGGGGAAAAGAGTGACACTAGCCAACAAATACAACCTTGTCACACTTCACCCTCAATTAATAAATTATGGCAGAGGGAAACATACATGTACATGTAAGCTGACATGAGTCCCTGCAACTTTAATCTGTAATTGTGTGACTTTAAATTTAAAGAATCCTCAAGGAGGGAATTTTGGAACAGTAGAAAACATTTAAAAAAAAAATTGTAACCAGATGTAGGATATTCCGGTTTACGAGTTACAAAGCTACTATGATGAGTGGGAAAAACGTTTGACGCGTTGATCGGGTTTCCAAGGGAACTATTTCGAAAATGATAGAATCCACGTATAAGTGGATTGAAAATAAAATGCTTTTCTGAACCAGTCTCATTACCTCATTTACAGATATCGTAGACAAGTACGATTAAAATTGTTGCAAAATTTTGAAAAACCTGTAAATTAAGAAATATTTTCTATTTGAAATATGTAACAAACATTCTAAAAACTTTTGCGTTATATTCTTAATATGTAATACAATTTTCATATTCGTGAAAGCAAAAACGTACATTTCTTTAGACGAAAACTAATTCTACATGAGGTTTTTGAATGTTAAAATAATACAGAATACAAATTCAGAATGGTCATACATTAACAAGGCATAATTATAAGACATAAATTCCTTTACAAATTCTATTAATTTATTACAAGAACACAAAACATATTTTTGTACTTTTCAGTTGACATTTTATTTAAAAAAATCATATATCTAAGATATAACTTATTATAGTTAACTTTATTATATTTTAAATAAACTTTAAAAACTAATACTGCGACTCTGGAGATTATAGAATAGAGGAATATGTTAAGGCGAGGTCACACGGCCTTTTAATAAAATATTATTTAAAATGCAATGGAGAATGTCTGCTAAAGAATACAATGTCCGAATATTATGTGCGTTAATTTTATATAAAATCGGCGTTCAAACACAATTATACAACAGCGAAAAAAAACGATGTGTGAAAACAATTTGCTCTAGTTTCTATGAAATACCAGTTTTAAAACGTAATTTAATATGCAACAGCGGAAGAATACAAGACGCCCGAATATTATTTGAGCTAATTTCTTCAGACGAATTTAATATACAACAGCGGAGGTTAAGTGCTTTTAATTTCAGGAATTAATAACACATAAAACCGAGGCATTTCTTTGGGGATCCCATAAAAAAGATAAATCGTGGGACTCGCTGTAAATGTCCAAAATTCTTTACCCGACCCAAAGGAAATAGAATTTTTGTACTTTTTAGGTACTTTCGTTACTGAACTATAAAGTGCGTTACTTTTTGTTAGGGCCTACAATAAACATCCAGAATTTTTAAAATTTATTGTAAAACCATCGTTTAGTTAATTTTGATTAAAAGATCAACATAAAGTTTTGTAAGTCTAATAATAAGAGTCCTATTTCATTAAGACATTTATTTACATCAAAGCTATAATTACTACTTATGAGTTGCAATGCAACCAACTCACAACATTTACAACTTGTTGTTGGTTAACATACTAAATAATGTCAAAAATATACAAACCAACAAGATTGTAAAACCTACCCTGATGTCGCATTGTCACAATGTCATGACTTTTACTGCCACGAAAAAAAACATTTGGGGTAATTGAATTTGACTATTCAACATTTTTGATTGATTATGAATATAATTAAATGAAGTTCAGTTTGTTGCTTGAAATGTTTTGCTAAACCTCCTCACTTTGTAGAAATAAGATTAATTAATTATTAACCATCCATAGGTTGCAACACGTAGCTTTCCTCAGGGTGGTTAAAGTTTCGTTCGAAAAAAAGGGTCTTTCTGGTCGGGTGTTGGAATTCATGGCCTAGTTCACGAGCCTCTCTAGGAGCCTACTACTTTAACTTCCACTTACAGTTTTTTTTTAGTATTAGAACTAATTTCATTGCGGCACAGAGTATTCTTCCGTACGCTTCTCATCGTGAGAGGTAATTTAAAAAATATTTTCATTTTGTATATTTGATGTAAATAGTGATTTTAATTGTGTTTCCTTACCTAACTATCATTCGCATATTTATATTAAAACAATATTACCAATAAAAGTATTGATTTAAAAAATAATCCCTTTAATTTTGTAAACTTTGCGTGCGACCTTTCGTGTTTCAGAACTTCGTGCAACCTCTGAAAGGTTAAGAACGGGGAATAGAATAACTCGAAGAAAAAGTAAATTCTGTGATTCAAACCTACCACAGACCAACTGTAGCATATTGAATTCCAGCCTAACAACTAAGCTATTGCCGATCTCGCAGTTCAAAAGATATATCACGATTGAAATAAATTTGAACGTTCAAACAAGAATCATCCATTAATCTCCATAAAATAAATACTACTAAAGTTTAATTACATATATAACACTTAAATATAGGCCTATATCAGACAAATATTTCACAAAACAGTTGTACATTTTAGAATTCTATCTTCTAAGTAAAATAAATTATTTCAATAATATCACAATGTATAATTAAAAGTTTAATACACTGTCTCACCATATTATATAAATAAAAATAATTTCCCTGTATATTAAAAAAAAAACATAAAAGAAAACTTATAAGAACTTGATTTCAATTCGTGTATATTAAAACTCTAACCTGCAATTTATTTTCAAAAAAGAAAATGCTTTTAACCCTCAAACTGACAAAGCTCGTTCAGTACTGATATTGGATTTGTTTGTGTATTTCATACAGGGTACATGTTCTACGGATAAAAATAAAGAAACAAAGTCATATAAACATAATTTACTTTGTTAGATCGGCAGTATTGTTTCTTTATCAAATTATAGATAGGCGATATTAGCCTGTAAATAATTTTAGTTAGGTAGTATTGTCTTTATAGACCCTTACTAGTAAGGCAGTTTTATCACAAACGGTCTGTAGTTAGGCTATATTATTACTTGGCAGTCTGCCTTGTGTATTTAGGAGGTTTTGTTTTTACACTGCTATCTCTAGGATTTTTGCCGTAAACATTGTATTATTCGAAGCGAACGTATGCCAGAATGTGTTGTTACTGAAAAGTAAATCAACTACTATAAAAGCGAGTGAACGTCCGTACGTACATAAATATGTACACACGTGAGTAACAATATAATATAACAGCTGATTTCACACATCATCTGTACAAAACCTGGTGTAGATTATACTTTGGGATGTTAACAACTACAGTCATCGATCATCAATAATGTACTAGTTATATAGTACATCTTCTGAAGTTATATTTTTTAAATATATATATATATATATATATGAAATAAAAAACAATTAAAAAATAATATTTTTATCTTTCTTTAAATATATAATAACGTATATAAATACAAAATTTGAACAAATAGGCCTACAGTTTAAAATCCTTATAATTGTACGCATTTACAGAGTTAAAAATCCCCGTCAGCATAGTTAGGTAGGCTGTTAGGTCTGTTGTTTTCAAATAGTATTTTTTTAAATGATGTATTTCTGATGTGCGTCTAACTAATCTGCCTGTGATCTTTTGGCTTACTAAATTTTGTTAATAATATCAGGCGGTATTGTTCGCTAAGCTACGATATACGTTTTAAATTTCTTGTAAATCCATAACAAAATACCTCAAGACTTTGGACTGCAACACACATAAATGTCCCCCAGTACAGAGCGACTGCCAGTTCTAGGGTTAAAACAAGATTTCAACAAGATTCCGTTATCTAAGGAAAAAACACGAACAACAGTTATAACAATTTTAATCATAACGCTAAGTTAAATCAACTAATAACAATTAAACGTAACATTTAACGACCAATAGGGCCGATATCGTGCTATACGTAACATAACAGCTATGCTAAGACTAAATGTACGTTAAAGCTTTGAATATCAAAGACGAGTGAAACGTTTGCTAACTCTTCATCGTGTCGAGTATGACCGAAGCGGCTCTCTCGACATCCCAATCACATTTGTCTAATGTCATCTCACAATGGTGCCTCGATGCTAAACCTAACCTGAAATAATATTATAATGCAATGAATACGACCCAGTTTAAATATCAAATGTATTTTACACAAATTTATGAACCTAAATTATGTTTATCGACAATTTTGACCAAATTGTCTAACAGATAGTAAAATTAACCTCAAGTCGGGAGTAAAGGTTGTTTGATGATTAACTTGTTTTTTGCCTTACTGGACTGGATTTATTTTAAATAAATACCTTGTTTACTTGAAATTCTGCTCACAGTCCTGTTTAATGTCTCTTTTCTATTTGGCGGTGACGATCGTTTCTAAGAGTGCGTAACTAAGGACGGACAGCAATGCACGTGCGAGTGTTTTTATCCATAAGACTATATTTATATCTTCGTTCAAATGTGCTGTGTAAATGTATAGTGTTTGTGTTTTGTGTTTATGTTTGTAAATTGTGATTAACAATTTAATGTTGTTTTGACGCGCATTAAACTAAATGCAATAAACGGTACCAGGAACTGGCACATACTTTCTCACAAATACATTTAAATTACTAAACAGATTCACTGTGACTTGTAGGGTGGGGTAGGAGAGTTTTTTTATTAAAGTTTGAGATTAACTAATAAATATTATTATTTTTATTATCTAGAGAGAAAACTTTGCGATCGATTTCGAAAAAAATTGCACCAAACACGTCAGTTAGGTCTTTATAGATGCATGTAAAAAGGTTTAGAAATTTTTTTTTTAAACAACCCGCTTTATGGCCAAAAAACCCTCAAAAATCAGTTATTATTATTATTAGCTAAACGAGAATTTTTAGAAAGATGCGGGTTTTTTTATATGGTAGGGCACCTTAAAGGCTACAAATAAGCCAAATTTGATCAAAATCGTTAGAGCCGTTTTTTTATAAAAAAATAATAACTGATTTTTGGGGGTTTTTTTGGCCAAAAAGGGGGTTGTTTTTAAAAAAATTTCAAAACCTTTTTTCGTGCATCTATACAGGCCTACTGGACATGTCTGGTGCAAATTTGGTTGAAATCAATCGAATAGTTTTCTCTCTAGCTTTGTATACTTTTATTAAAGTAGGCGATTAACTAATAAATATTATTATTATTAGGTAGAGAGAAAACTATTCGATCGATTTCGAACAAATTTGCACCAAACACGTTAATTAGGTCTTTATAGATGCACGTAAAAAGGTTTTGAAAAATTTTGAAAAACAACCCCCTTTATGGCCAAAAAAACCCCAAAAATCAGTTATTATTATTATTACTAGCTAAACGAGAATTTTTAGAAAGATGCATGTTTTTGTATATGGTAGGGCACATTAAAAGCTACAAATAAGCCAAATTTTATCAAAATCGTTAGAGCCGTTTTTTTATAAAAAAAAATTACTGATTTTTTAGGGGCTTTTTGACCAAAAAGGGAATTGTTTTTCAAAATTGTTCACAACCATTTTTCGTGCATCTATACAGGCGTACTGGGCATGTCTGGTGCAAATTTGGTTGAAATCGATCGAATAGTTTTCTCTCTAGCTTTGTATACATACAGACATACATACAGACATACAGACAGACATTTTGTAAAAACCACTTTTTTGGACTCAGGGGGTCCCAAAACGGATATTTCCACAAAAATCTCAACATCGATTTTTTTTGCGATCACTATACTTTCTCTATACTATAGTATAGTGAGAAAGTAAAAAATTATAATAATATAATCGGTTCGACAATGCCTGAAAAATAGGCGAAACGATCGGCACCGCTAAATAGAAAAGAGACATCAAACAGGACTGTGAGCAGAATTTCACGTAAATAAAGGTTGTAATGTGAGATTTCATAAATAAATTAAGTTAAAAAACATATTTGAAAAGGATATTGATAAAGTAAAATAAGATTTGATGTAATAATAATAATAATAGCAAACAAAATATTTATTAACAAAATATAACAGACAACTTATAATAAATAAAAGCATGATTTGTCTATGCATTCTGTTATGACTTCGCAATCCACCCCATAGCCCATGATGGTTATATGGGATGGTAGCCCTATGACAATTCCTTGGGTTTGAAAAGTTACGATTATTCTCTTTAAAGTTGAATCTAAAGTACAGTAAAACTTCAATTATCCGAACTCCAACTATCCGAATCGCTGATTATCTGAATCGCTTTCAGAATAAAAAAAAAATTAAGACGGGAACGTACTGCGATTCGCAAAATAATGATTCTCTCTAGCGCGATATTGTCCTTCCCTCCGTGAAGCTAATGAAGGCCAGGTGTCAAACGGATTAATACAGTCAAACAGTTTACTTTGATCGAGATGTTCAGCAAGCAATTACATTCATTTATGTGCATACGCTTAATATTTAAAAGTGTTACCTTTTCATTTAGTTAAAAGTACAGTAGTTTTATTCTCCCATTTTCAACATATATACAGTAATTAATTAACCTGTTCGGAACTTACATAGTCTACATCCTAATTCATGCTCAGACTGGGTTATTTCAAGCATGGGACAATGCGTCTGGCTTTGTATGCCTAGCGCTAGCGAGAGGTTTGTTTTACTCGTAATTTAGAGAAATATTTTTATAAAACAAGGTTATTTTAACATTTTCAAGTATACAGTTCAATTCTATGATTTATTCTCTACAGTTTGTAATAATCAAATTTCTTTCTTAAATAAAGCATATAATAGGCTTTTTTTCATTTTCATTTTTCAAAATAGGTTTCGACAAAAAATAGTAAACAAGGTCTGGCAACATGAGTTTATTCTCTCTATTTTCTACTGTTAGCTAGTACCTTCTATCAATAGTTGAAATAGTTAATTTTAAAGCTAATAGATTATAGTAAATGCCAGTAAAAGAATTATATTAGTCACGTTAACGCGATGATGGTATTCAAACGTTAAAGTCACAAAACGTGTATACGCGACCGTAGTATGTGCGGATAGTTTACTCCAGTCGCGTAAACGCGAAGCCAGTCCCGAAAAGGTTAAAATAGACACTTTTTCGGGGAAAATCCAACTATCCGAATTTTTTATTATCCGAATGTCCCAATTGATTCGGATAACTGGAGTTCTACTGTATATTGAAAATTTATGTCTCCAAGTCCGGATAGATTGAATAGAAAAATTGTGCAGCAAGTCATAAGTAGAAATGTTTTTTGGTGCCAGGATTGGAATAAAACGGGGAGAAAGTACGGAATGGAACCAGACTTCAGAGAAAATCTCCCTAGTGTTGTGGAAGCTCTGGTTGGATGAATGTAAAGGGCAGGGCCAGAACATCAGTATATCACCAGCTGTACCTAACTCTAGACATTATCACCAGCAGTTATTTGACTGATGAAATAGATATTGTCGCAATATCGTGGATAATTAAAGCTATGGCGGAGCTGCTTGACCTAAACTACAAGCCGTGGTTAAAGGAGCATAATTACACTTGCTCATTCTGCAATCTACAGCATAATGAGACTGTTTTACTTTCTCACTATACTACAGTATAGAGAAAGTATAGTGATCGCAAAAAAATCGATGTTGAGATGTTTGTGGAACTATCCGTTTTGGAACCCTCTAGTCCAAAAAAGTTTTTTTTACAAAATATCTGTCTGTATGTGTACAAAGCTAGAGAGAAAACTATTCAATCGATTTCGAACAAATTTGCACCAAACATGTCAATTAGGCCTGTATAGATGCATCGAAAAAGGTTTTGAAAATTTTTGAAAAACAACCCTTTTTTTGGCCGAAACACCCCCAAAAAATCAGTAATTATTTTTTTAGTAAAAAAGCCACTCCAAACGATTTTGATAAAATTTCCCAAATTTGAAGCCCTTAATGTACCCTACCATATGCAAAAAACCGCATCTTTCAAAAAATTCTCGTTTAGAAAAAAAATTGTAAATTAGTCTAAATATTTTTGTGATTTGATTGTTTGTGTTAAATGATATTTATGTAACTACACATTGTGTAGGTTGTGTCTTTGATTTGTTTCTGTGGTTGTTGTTTTTTATTTACATTTGCTTTTATAACTTTTATTTGCATGTAGAGAATTTTTCAGAGATTAATCTAGGCTACTTCTCATCCCGGAAATGTTTAAGGTTCCTATTTAAAAATTAAAAAGTTATGGACAAAATTAGGGGTTTTGCGAACATACGTGACTATTAGAAATAAAACAACTGGTTTGAATCGAAATCTTAACACTTAGACAAAATCGTCTGTGTTTTAATTTACTGTATACTCTGGTTTAACCGTTAAATATATATCAAAACAGAATGCAGTAACGTGAAATGTATTTGTAGATGTTAAATGTACCTCAAAATCTGATTTGAAATTTTAATGTTAGTTCGGGAGTGATGGGTAACAAACTGGCGGAAAACGGGATTTTTAGTGTTTATTGGTGCATAGCTAAAATTTACAAGGGATACAAAAATCGATTTGGGCAAAACTCACTGCGTGTTTTCAAGCCACGGAACTCAAATCTAAAATTCTTTGTTTTTTAATTGCGTGTAATGGTGAGGCACAATATTTACCCGATAGTCCTTTTATTTATTTAATCAAACGTGCGAGCTAGTAAATCACTATAATCATCTTCTCTTTCCAAAGAGCACTTATTATCTCATTCAACAATGTAACACTGCTTTCAGTGAGTCCAACATAAGATGTTATGTAAACTAAAGCATGTCAACAACATTACTACACATAACAATATAGCAGAGGCAGAACATAAATAAACGAGCACAGCAGTGAAAGGCTCAACGCACAGTAGTTATTACAATATTCGAACCCAAAAGATTTATTTAAGAGTGTGTATGTTAAAGTCCCATCACTTATTCCGGCTCACCTTAGTAAAGAGTTGAGTTTGACCTGCCTCAAAGCGTTGACACTATCCCAATTGTTCTCTTGAAGTGCGGCCAAACACTCTTCCTCCTGCAGGATACTGTCCCCACCCAGCTGACTCATCAGATGCCTCACTTTGTCCTCCCGTCCTGAAGGTT
>JAGFPH010003285.1:93924-108397 GCA_018207615.1 Philaenus spumarius | reverse complement strand
TCATACTTTCTAGAATGTTGAATTCGATTTGACATCATAAAATAATTTCCTCTGTTCAGGATTCAAATGTTTAAGTCCCTTAACTCTTATTACTTGTGCGATTTTTTATGAAGCCTATGAAAGCAAATGTTTTCTTCTGTAAATAATTGTCAATTGGAGCAGAGACATCATCTGAGCACAGATCGGTAAAATTTTGGAAAAATCCTAATGGATTATGAATAAATATACGCACAGACAACTTTCATATAGATACCTTTTTCGGATTAAATAATATTGTCTTTAGTTTTTTAAGCCTTGTAGGTTTAAGGGTGTAAAATAAGAAACATTCTTGAAGAAGTCCTTCAATAACAGCTGTTGTATATTAATGGTGATTTAAAAACACAACAGCTGTTAGATCTTATTATGGTTATGCAAACAGTAACATCAACAAATAAAGTAAAATCAACAGATGGGAAGTAAATATGAATTTAGCTTAATGTACGAGTGAAATTAAAAATAAATAGCCTCATTATTCTGTAATTAGATCAGCAACGGATTGGATGCTGCCCCCATCGTAAAGTATTACATGTTCATTTTAACCACATACTTTTATGGTATTTTATATTTCGATCGATTTTAGGCGAAGCAGACAGGCTATAAGGTGGTGTAAAAAAACAAAATCTGCAGAATAATCTGCTATATATATATATTTTTTTTTTAGATAAATCCTCAAACAAGTTTCATTCTAGTACAAAGAATTTCAAATTATTATTACTTTCTGTCAAAAAACAGTAAATAACAACAAGCTCTCGGTTCTTGTTATTTGTCTAAAAACTCGTCCGAGTGACTTGAAAACTAACATGCGTACCAAATCGTAAGCAAAATGCTGCCCTTAGAATGCAATCACATAAATACAATTTTTAAGGACACCCCAAAACGTGTTCTGGGGACCATGATCAGTACTCACTGACCACTCCCCGACCTTAGGTTACTGCATAGTCTTTCCTTTGGAAATTCGCTAACAAGGTTTGAAAAAATGGGTTTTATTATTGTATTTATTTTAGCCTCCGGAGTAGGGTGTACGAATAATAATTTAAGCAACTACCTTTTAAAAAACGTCAATTCCTATTCCTTGATTCCTTTTTCGTGGATGACCGATTTCAATCTCTCTTGTTCAGAGCATTAACAAATCTTTCACTACACAAAGGGTCAGTTCAGCTGAACATCGTTAAAATATTTCACCCAACGTGAACACAAAACATTTAAAAAAGTAAAAGTCATAATGTCACTTGCGTGTCTATCCGTAAGGTTTGGATAGACTTAGGCATTATCATTTAAAGAAAAATGGCATTACGTATTCTTATAAAACCAGCAATAAACTTGATAACACAAAATATAAAACTACCAATAATAAATCAAATTCAACTGGTATTTATAAACTTAAATGTTCCACTTGCAACGATTTTTACATTGGACAGACAAGATTTCGTGAACATATAACTAAAGCCAGGGCCCTACTACAAAAATTGAGTTTCGCCCAACATATTAGGCCTATAGATAAGAACCATCTGTTTAATAGAATTGATGAAAATGTGGATATTTTGCACTTCTGACATAAAAACTGAAAAATGGACACTCTTGAAGGATACGAAATATACAATGCTTTAAAAAATACACCTGAAAATGTCTTAAATGAAAAACTAAAATTTAATTTGAACCCCATTTTTAACCTTTTAAAAGAAAACTGATAATGTCTAAGTCCATCCAGACCTTCGGACACGCAGTGTAGGACATGTTTAAGTGGTGTGTGAAATATTTTAACGATGTTCGGCTGAACTGAACCTTTGTGTAGTGAAAGATTTGATAATGGTCTGAATAAGAGAGATCGAAATCGGTCATCCAACTATTAGATATAGAAAGAAGAGCAAGTCAGTTTAGAAGAGAAAAATGAAACTGGAAGAGAACACTGACAACCCTGTAATGTGGACCACTAAAGAATACCGTTACATAGCGACCAATAGGATCAGCGTTGCCATATCTATTAGCCTCGAACACTCCTGGTATTTACCGCTCGAGGCTTGAGCGCACAGTTTAAAGAATTATAAATGCGATGAGTCAGCCGCATTCAGTTAGAAGCGTGGGAAGAACGTGACAACGTCGCACTAAAGCGATTGGAGCGTTCAAGGTCTTGATGTACACAAGCCCGACTCTCAACGGTATTCTTTCGTGGTCTTTGATATAGATATGAAAGTAATACTTTAAACATGGTTTCCTGGAAATCTTACATTTTATAATCATAAGGAATAATTTCTCAAAATGTATTTAACATAAGGCACTAAAAACAAATAGCATGATGAATTTGAATTTATTTCACGTACATTCAACAGCGAATCAGATTTTTAACTATAAATATACTTGTGCAAAACATAGATGTTAATATTCTAAAATGTGAACTAAATAATTGAAAGCATGATTTGTTATAAAGCTGGCACCAGCTGTTCATGTTAGTCGACATCAACACAGAGCATTTACTTTACAGTAATTAGTAATTACCTACGTACGAAGGTAAGTTTAATAAAGGCATTAGCCACTGAGGTATGGCTAGGTCTAGACCAAAAAAGTTGTTTGAAGGAGTTGTGTAACAAGGCTCAATATTAGATTTGACATCTGAAAGAAACAATGTTATTACTTAATAAAACTGTTAATACTTTAAGCTAGTCTACTATCAAATACACTAGAACAATATATTTAACCCTAGAACTGGCATCGTTAAAGCTAAAACTGGCCAGCCCGTTTATATCGTTTTGCAAGCATATTTTTAAAAATTTGCCAAAAATAGTAAATGAACAAAAATCCAAAAGTGTTCAATAGCTTTTTTGTAGAAGAAACTTCAAAGAAGTTAAATATGCCACTAAAAATTAGTTTCTTTTGAAATAGTAAAAGTTATTAGTTCAAGAAACAAAAAATGTTCAGTAACGAAAGGGAATAGTTCAACTTTAAGCATACATAACAAGTAGTAAATATTTTTTGTATTTTTTTCGTAAGCGTAAAAAAGTTTCGTAATTTAGTTCTAAATAGTGTATAAAAACATTTATCAATTTCAAATTTCTTATTTTGAAAAACAAAACTGTTTTTATGTTCAAAGTACACGACTGCTAACAAACCTAGGCCTAGATTGAAACGTAATTTACTAATATATGCTTTGCCCAAAAATGAAATATTATTATAACAAAGTGTAGATAAATCAAAGAAAAGAATGGTATAATTGACTTTCCTTAGTTCACAAAAGTGTTTAAGTTATCTTTATTTAAATAATAAAATGACATGAATCAAATGACATTTTGCCGTCAGTAAAGGTCTTACAGGAAGGATGCTTTGAATTACGTGGGAACAAGACAGAGCAATCGGTCACAATAGATCGCTCTAATCATGTACTTTTCTCTACTGTCTAGACAAACAAAAAAACTGGTTTATTCTAGTTCAATTCCCACCGCTAGAAAGGTCAGTCTTTTCTCTACAAATTGGTGTAAAACCATCTGTCAAAACATTTGATAGAGTAGGCGTAGTATCTGTTGACAAATGGGCTGTTTCATTGGTTGAAAACCTGTCCAATCGCAAGGGTTTATAGAAATTGTATGAATAAATCCTGTAAAATAGTGACATCTGATTGGAAGGCACCATTAGAAAGATAAAATCTTGAAGAATCCAATGGTAGCTTTATAATCTCGATATAAATACTTCAATAGGGGGGTTTCAACGTTGAAGAAGTGGGAAATAACAGTACAATTGTATGCAGATTCGCCAGCGGAAATAGCTGTAATACGATATGCATATTTTAAAACGATGATTACGTATGTAAATATACGTTTTACGAAAAAATTGTAAATACAAAAATTAAAGTTTAATTCATTTCTTTCCAATGGTGCCAGTTTTATTAGGATTGGATGATTTTAAGTGGATTAAATTATCGACTATGCAAATTCTCGCTAAGGTTCGAGCGGGCTGCATTTGCGCCCAAGAGACTGCAATCAAGACTGCAGTCTGCCACTTTGAGGGTTAAGACAAGGCGAATAGCCAGAGATATATCCGCCTGTCCTATTTCAGCTCCAATACTTACAATTTACACCAATTTATTAAAAACCTTAGGAATTTAAAATGTCATAAATTGAGATGTACTAACTAAAATAACGTACAAATTACTTTTACGCACAACTGAAATATGGAAATACTTATGTCTTAACAAGATGGTAAATTATGTTTAGTTGCTTGTCAACACTGAGCGCCAGACGCTATCAGCTGAAGTTCCAAAATAGCATCAACATTTTTGTGTGGAAAAAAGGACGCAAAGACAGAGTATACTTCTTCAAAGCCGTACTGGCACCCTGATATTTGTTTTCAAGTTTGTCACAAGGAGAAAGACGATTTCCGAGGGCATAAGTACTGTGAACAGTGAATTTATACGCTAAAAGAATTATAATTGTATAACCGACAATTTTGTTTTCTAACTGTGAAAGTAGTTTTACTTTCTAGGCCTGTGCGAGCCTAGATTTTTTAGTTAGAGCCGAGCTTTTTTTAAAGCTCACGAACTTAAGCTTTTGACGAGCTGAGCTTTTTTACTACTTACCTAGGTGTAGTACTAGTTAACAATCAGGGATTAAATCGATAAATACTTAATTTTAACAGCATTAGAGTAAACAAGTAGGCCTGTATAGTATATACAGTATAGGCAGGATAACATTAAGTCAATCACTTGTTTAGAAACACAAGATGAAAGATGTATACTTTTTCGAGACTTCGATGGTGGTTTAAAAAAAAAAAATAACTGCCAAAATCGGGTTTTCCCTATCCAAAAACATATAAAACGATATCCCACACTGTATTTTAAAAGTGTTAACCCCACAAACGTAACCCCGACGTGCTACGACTCTTTTAACTGTCAAATTCGGTTTTTCCATACCCAAAAACATATAAAACAATACCCCATACTGTATTTTAAAAATATTGACTTCAAAAACGTGATCCCGACGAGCTACGAAAATCGGTTTTCCTGTACCCAAAAACATATAAAACAATACCCCATACTGTATTTTAAAAATATTGACTTCAAAAACGTGACCCCGACGAGCTACGAAAATCAATTTTCCTGTACCCAAAATCATATAAAACGTTACCCCACACTGTATTTTCAAAATTTTTACCCAAAAACGTGATCCCGACGCGCTACGACTCACGCTAGAAAGTGCAAAAGCTTTTCAATTCTGCGCAGTAAAATTACGAAGATTTTGGCACCAAACAGACAGACAGATTTTGGCATAACAGACAGACACACAAAAAATTATAGCATGATTTCAATATAGTACTTTGGCATTTTAATGCGAGCCGAAGTAATACTTCAAAACGTCAAACAATAATACCGGCGAGTTTACCGTTTCGTCTTTGTTTGTACGGTAACTGGTTATATTCGGCGCCTGATTCATTTGGATTGTAAAGTGGCCAGTGGGTAAAACTCAAGAAAGACAATGTTAACTTGGGAAACACTCGGTCCCATTCAACTCGAAATATCGGGACTCTACTGCATATAGGCCTAGTAGAGATTATAATTATTATTATATTATATGTTTTGTTTTAATAATCTGAGCGATACGTAGACTTAAAATAAAGCTTTTTTTGTGACAAATAATTTTAATATTAAAATTAGAGATAAGCGGTATTTCCTATAAACTGGTATTTTTGACCGAGCGGTATCTACAAGTAACCGTTATAACTAGTTATCATTCACTTCCAGTACTTAGGAGTAACTGTTTACATCTTTGTAAACAGTAACAAATATTGCTATCATAGTTATTTTTTCAACTGGTACCGATAACGGTTTGAGCTGACAAAAGATGTAGAATACCGAACAAACAAGCATATTTCCTCAACAGCCCAACTCTCTCTCCCACCACCACAAATTAAAATTATTTTACCATTATCGGTTGTTTTATAATTGTTTAGGTCTTAAAATATTAAAAATTGTTATACCAGTTAGAGGTGTCAGGAATTTCCGTATATTTCTTCAGTGATAGTTCTTAAATTCTTTCGCCGCCATACCTTAACATGATTCGAATTGTATATCTTCGTTTTAGTTTTTTTATTATGTTGGACGAAAAAAGAAAAACTAGCTTTGTGTGGAATTGTTTCAAAATTCGGATTTTAAAGAAGAAAAATAAGTTTTTCCCTGTTTGTTTAAACCTTAAATAATAACTAATAATAAAATAATAATTTTGTTTTAAATTACTGTCTAATTCATTATTTGCAAACGTATATTTTAAATTATAATTATTCTATTAGATTGAATAAAATGTGTTTGTTTATTGTAGCTTGCTAATAAAACATCACTAATGTAGTCTAAAAATAAATACGTATATGTTTTGCAGAAATGGGAGTTTAAAATACTCCGAAAATCTCAAGACTTGTTGAAATCTTATCAACTTACGTTTCTTCCTGTCTGGTAGGATCGGTGTAGGAGGTCCAGGAGCAGACTCGGGAAGGCCTAAGATGTCCGGTGGATCCATAGGATTGCGTAGGTAAACTTCGTCTATCTCCGCAGGGCTCCCCCACGACTGTCCGTACGGATCTCCGTGTCCAGTGTGGATGAAAGAGTTGGTTAAAGGTTTACTAATATCTGTTTGGTCTTTTCTTCTCATTGGGTCGACTAAACACCTGCACAAACACAACCTGGATGAAATATGTTGTAATTTATTGTGTTATTTGTCGGGATATCTAAGTATTTTAGCTATTATGGGTTACCATCGTAGGCTTGTGTAGGACCTAAGTAGTCACCATTACCCCCATCACCTCCCATATTCAAAGGACGTTTTTTGAAAGTTGGAAGCAAAATGGTATGTTTTTGAGGCTTTCTGCATGTTCTTGTAGTTGTTTGTAAAAATCAATAAATATTTTTCTGATAGTTATTATGTATTATTTTAAAATAAATTTCAAAACTTAAAAAAAAAAAATTCAAACATTGAAAATAATAACTTATACTATTATAGGCCCTACTTAGACTTTATGCAAATGTAGTAGCTACAAATTTTATTTTTATTAAAGTATAATTAATTACTAATATTTTATTTGCTTTTGAAAATGTACTTAAATAATAAAATAGAAATTAGATTTTTTTAGATGAAAAACAGGTTTGGTCAACATACATACACACGCAAAATGATAAAAGAAATATAATATAAATACTTCAATAGCCATATGAAAGTTTGATCTGAATGATTCGTTGATCACTTCCAAATCAGTTCAAATAGATGAAATTGAGTTCAAGTAAATGAAAGTACAGGAGATTTCCACTTATAACTCATTACTGTAAATGTACTTCTAAAAACCAGTAAATTAATAGGCAGTAAATAACGACTTACCTTGGAAACTGTCCGACATCGAATGTGCGAAGATTCTGACCTCTCCACCAATACAGCTCCGGCCTTCCGTCGATGATAGCAATCTGATCACCAGGTTCAATGCCCAGTTTATCAGGTTCCGCCAGTCTTTGTAAAGCTTTCATCGTAGGAGGGGTAGATCTTAGTAGATACTCTCGAATCGCAGAGAAAGTAGGCCTATCTGACGGTGCTTTACTCCAACTCTTAAAACACATTGTAGTATTTATAGTTAATAAATAATTTTACTAAGGCTGGTTACAAATTTGTTTATTGTACATATATATATATATATATATGTACAATAAGTCAAACAAAAGCTCTCTTAATCTTGGTTACTGGTTCTGGCTCATTATACAACTTTATTTCTAATTCATCTTAGTAACATATGTTCTATGGCCCTAATTAAGATTAGAATATGAAAAGAAAATTTAAATCCAATATGTAATAATTTTACAAAGTTTATCAATTTTATTGAAAAGTATATAGAACTACAGGATGATTCGCCTAATGTTCCGAGCACTTTCTGAGCTGATTCCACTAGGAAAAATAATGAAAAATTATTATAAAAAACGTAGGCCAACAAAGAAATGCTTAGTTTTCCAACTATCCACCATTCTGCTTTTTTCACTAAACTCTCAATACCTTTTGAAATAGAAAAGATATCGAGCTCAAATTTTGTGCGCATATTTGTTAAGTAACCGTTTAACCTTGTACAAAAAAACAGAACGTTCTGTTCTATATTTTCAAAATGGAGGCCATTTAAAATGTTTAATGTCAGAAATCTTTTCATAGAAGTATGTCCATTTCAAATTGGATTGTGGACAATACAGAGACAATGTCTTAAACAAGAAGCCTAAGTTTTCTGTACAGCTTTTAGTATGTTCTTCCCAGGTCAATTTACTATCCATGACGATCCTCATACATTTTACTGATAGAACTGCCTCAATTGCTTCATCATTAGGTTGCATACACGGCACTAATTCAGGCTTTAATTTAAACAGCTTACATTTTTAGTCTTACCAGAATTTTTAACTCTTAAGTGGGCGCCACCTTAATACTATTTTTAACCCTTATTCATTAAACTAGTGGGTGCGGGGGAGTAAAAAAAAAACCTCAAATGGAAAAAATTTAATAATCAAGGTAAAATTTGTTTAAAAGTTAAATGCATCTAACAGCCTCTTTTTACGTCTTATACATAACTTTTTTTTTAGTTTATAATTATTTGGTAAAAATTTACTCTTTTTATAACATCTTCTAAATAATGCTACAAATTTCATTAAAAGGAACATTTTTTTATAACGAAGACTAGTAAGCCCTCTGTGAAAAATCACAGGCAGATTAATTAGATACACATCAGAAATAAATTATTTAAAAATGACTGACTTTACCAACGGCCTACCTAACTATGCTGACGGGAATTTTTAACTCGATAAATGTATACAATTTTAATTAAAAGGATTATAAAACTATTTGTGAAAATTTTGTATTTATATACATTATTATATATTAAATAAATAAAAAACAGAACACAGTTTCTCATAAAAAACTTTTAATAATTCAAACGCGTTTCGATGACCAGGTCATCATCATCATCAGTGATGGTTACAAACTTATAACTAATTCGGTAACATGGTTATTAACTATATATAGGCAGAGTCTTGTAACCATCACTGATGATGACGATGACCTGGTCATCGAAACGCGTTTGAACTATTAAACGTTTCTTATGATAAACTGTGTTCTGTTTTTTATTTATATAGTGTTATTTCTCGTAAGTCCAGTTCGAGTTTAAATTGTATTATTATATATCTTGAGAAAGATAAAAATATTATCTTTTAATTGCTTTTTATTTCATATTGATAGATCAAATAATTTAGAAGTTATTAATATTATAGTGAATAAATTAATAATCAAATATGTTTATAAGTTATTTAAAGATGTATGAATGTTTGCAAAACTACATGAATGTTTATTTTATCTCTTCTTTAAATTTGTATAAACGAATATAATGATGATAAAAAGTTGTATTAAATAAAGAGTTTCTAACCTTTAAAGGACATCTTATAACGTATTATAGTATACATTAGTTCTATAACTCATATTTAAAAAAATCAACTTCACAAGAAATTATAATGATTGTAGTTGTTAACATAAAAACTAACATTCGCTAGGTTTTATACAGATGATATTTTTTATCAGCTGTTATATTACATGTTACTCGTGTACGTACGTACACTAGCTTTTATAGGAACTGATTGTAAATTTTGTTTCAGACAAAAACTAGGAATCAAACCTTACGGTACCGGTACCGCCTACTGATAATCAAATGGCGGAATGTTAAACGCACCCCAGCAGTCTTTGAAGAGCGACTGTACTGCTGCTAGAAACATGTAAAACTGAAAACAAGTCAATTAGGTCAAACTCTAGGATGGTAATGAGCAGGACAGCAGGGTTACCACACTTCTTTGATTTTTATAACAAAATTTACCTACCTGGTGGTTAAAATACATCCCGCATGCTCACTTAAGGGCTACACTACTACAACTATTTAGATTTTCAACGAACTGTAAATTTGGTTTGAAACATTATCATTTTCAGATAAAACTGCATTATTCTAGTTCACCTGCAGCATCAGCCTGTACAAGTCCAGTGGACACGCCTCGGGATGCCTAAGTCTTTCACCTTCTCTGTCGATCTTGCGAAGTATCTGCGTTCCGTTCATGCCCAACCAAGGTTCCTCTCCAAACGTAAACATCTCCCAAACACTGACGCCAAACATCCAAACATCTGACGCGTGGCTGAACTGTCTAGCTTTTAGCGACTCTGGTGCACACCACGGGAAAGGTACCTTACTGTGTTCCGTCATTACGTAACAGTCTTCCGCTTGGGGCAAGGCTCGCATCAGGCCAAAGTCTCCGATCTTTATCTGCAACATAACATTGGTATTGCAGCAAAGAGATACAGGGAGTGGTAGACCACCCTTGCTGTTGTCACTATGTCGAACTCGCAGACTCGGAAGGGTTATTGCATAAATCATAAGGTACCCCAGGGATCATGTTGGGTCCAATTTTATTTGTATTATATGTCAATGATCTGCCCCTGAATCTTACTTTTGGCAAACCTCTCATGTATGCAGATGAACAACCACTATTCTGTCTCACCTAGATCGAACTGCATAAGAAATCAAATCCTTCATAGCCTTAAATCAGGCTAATGAGATCTTTGAAAAAACTATTTACATGTAAATTTAAAAAAAAAAATACATTTTGTTCACTCAGCAAACAATAACAGAAATTCCAATGCAATAGATGTATTCGCAGATAACTATCAGCTGACTGAAGTTGAACTGTGACAATGCATTCAGGCTGGTGTTACTGGAGCACTCTTCTGGACGTTATCTCTATATGTCATGAAAAGTTTATAAAATAATTGTCACTTATCACCTCTGAGAATGTCTTATTGTCAACTTTTTTACTGTCAAATGCAAACAGGGGCGCACCCAGGTTTTGTGCAAGGGGGGGTTTTGTTGAAGCATAGTTTAAATGAATGGAGCGAGTTACAGGGGTTTGGCAAGGGAGGTAAGAGCCCTAAAATTGTGTAAATATTCAACCCTTAAAAGGCATTTTCAGCTCTTTTAGCCCTTGATAAAAACAACATGGTATGTACTTTTTACATGTAAATCAATGTTGAAAAATCACTTATCAAAAAAAAAAAAAAAACATAATATCTTTGTTTTCATTAGTTGTACTTTTTACATTATTTTCTAATTAATGCACTTCACTAAGATATTTAGCCAGACTTAACACATGTTTTGTAGACAAACATTATCTAGTACAGTCTTGATAATTTGGAGAGGTTAACACCTAAAAATCAAATACATCTCTTCCTACATATATCACAAAATATCACACAATACTGAAATAAATACATTTTGTGAAATAAAATGTGTCGCTTTAAATTAAGAATTAAAATTACCCATAAGAAAACCAAACTTTAGTTAAAACATTTATATTTACCATAAAACTCTTTTGTAAAGTTATATAATACTTTAAATGTATAAAATAACCTCAAATGAATATAATGAATACCACAATATCGCCTCACAAATACAAAAAATATGAAACATGTACAAAATGAGTCATTGCTGATGAAATAAAAAAAAGCCTTGGCATAGATGTAATGTAAATATTAATCATCCATAAACAAACAAACAAAGAAATACCTTAATTTTTATTGAGCATTTAAACAGAAGCAGAAAACATTAAATAATATTTTATTGCAGTACAAATGCAAGTCCTATAATAATTTTAAACAAAAACATTGTATAAACCTTTCTGCAATGGGAAGAAAACTATTTTAACTTTAAGAAATGAAATTATTAGTGTAACAAAATTAAAATTAAATTACATAATATAAAAATGGAAATTCAAATTTGTTGCAACACTCTACAAATACAAATTTAGCCACCTAGTAGATTGTTTTAACCCTTCCCGCGCTATGGAAATTTCGGACTGCTCACACTGTAACGCTACATACCCCCAAAAAATTAAGTTCTCAATAAGTCGAGCTAATTTTTTTAAATTTTTTTATTCGAAAAAAGAGACAAGGGAATAAAAATATAGTGTTTTTAAAATAAAGTTGGTTTATTTGACAGCTAAATAAGTAAAAATACCTTACAAAATTAAAAAGAATCAAGCTCGTGAAACCCACACTGCTTTATTACGTATTGCGTAGTTAATTTATTATAAAATATTGTAAGAATTGAAATAACAAAAAAGAACATATAACCATGGTTGTGTTACATTGTTTTTACAGCTCAGGGTGTGGTATGGTACCCTTTGAAACATGCATCGGGGTGTAGGTTGGGCCACGCGGTGCAGGTCTCGCTAAGGTAGATCGTTTCCTTTCTCATTCCTTGTTGCGCAAACAACACATCTACCAGTGCCCTTTTCTCTCCTTCCCATAAAGTGTTGTCTGCCAAAAAACAATAAAACAACGAACGCAGTACAGTTTCGCACGGAACTGACTTGCGAGTTAGTTCCTCTATAGCGTTAGCGTCGCTCGAAACAGAGCATGAGTGTTGTAGCGCGCGCACTTAAGTGCTCCTCCCACAACAGTCGGAGTTCGGAGTCGACCGCCATTACGTTTTTTAACCAAGGGATATGTTACCCAATAACTGCTGCACTCAAGCGGCAAAACTGAATACTATTTAGTCCTGACAATACACTCAATTTTTAAAAGCGAGTATACTTAGCGGTTATATTTGTTTACAGCACGAGAAGGGTTAAGATTGAAATAACTTATTTAATATCAACTTCAATCGCACTATGTATATCCAAACTTGATAAGTCTATTTTCTCCCATAGTATTTCTAAGATATAACTTGATCCTAAACAACAACAAAACAAAAGCCTTAATAGTTATAATAACTAGTAAACTAAGTGAAAAATCACAGGCAGGTTAATTAGATACACATCATTTATAAAAATACTATTCCACCTAACTATGATGAAAGAATTATTAACTGGTAAATGTGTACAATTATAAGGATTATAAAACTGTAGGCCTGTTTGTTCAAATTTTGTTATCTATACTAATATTATAAAGAGGTAAAGTTTGTTTGTTTGTATGTAGGGGGTAATCTCTGGCACTACTGAACCGATTGAAAAAATTGTTTTACTAATAAAAAGCTACACCATCCCTGAGTAACATAGGCTATAATTCATTTCGATAAAAACCTTTTATTATTTCAATATTTGTAAATTTAGTCGTAAAAAAAATTCTTAGGTTAGGTCTAGAATGATAAACCAACACATGTATTTACATTTATTACCATAGCAACCAATTGAATAAAATAACAGATAATATGATAGCTGTTTGCTCCAATATTTCCATTAACAGCTGATTTCAAAATTTGAAACAATTATTTTTGTATTTCTAGCTTTTAGGTTAGGGTTTTAAAGTGTAGACCTGAGCCTTGCTGGTTCTTTTAACCATTATTATACTGCTGTTAAGAAATAATTTAATTTTAATATTTAACATTATTTACCATCTTACTTTGAGGTTATAATTATTAATACTACACCTTTATTATAAATAAAACATAACATATATTTTTATAAACTTCCTTTGGGGGTTGGCGTGCGGAGCACGCAGGGGTCTCCCCTAGTTATATATAAAAATCAAGATAAGAACATTATTATTATTATGCTTTTTATTTCAAATTGATAGATCAAATTATTTAGATGTTATTAATATTATAATGAAGAAATTAATAATCGAATATATTTTACATGTTATACAAAGATGAACAAATGTTTCCGAAGTTAAACGAATGGGTAACTCTTCTTTAAATTTGTATAATTGAATAGATTGATGATGAAAGGTTATATTTATATATTAATTTTATAACCTCAAAGCAAATATTATAACTTAGTAGGCCTATAGCCTACAATAGTTCTATAACTCATATTTAAAAAAATCAACTTCACAAGACATTGTATTATTCATTGAAGTTGTAAACATAATCCCAAAGTTTAACCTACGATTGTATTACAGATGATAGGTGAAATCAGTTGTTATATTATATTGTTACTCATGTACATATGTACGCTCGCTTTTATAGGCGTTGATAATAATGGCTGTATTGCCTACAGTAAAGACCACGAAAGAATACCGTTGAGGGATGGGCTTGTGTACACCGAGACCTTGAAAGCTCCAATCAACTTAGTGCGACGTCACGTTCTTACCACGCTTCTAACTGAACGCGGCTGACTCAACGCATTTATAATTCTTTAAACTGTGCGCTCAAGCCTCGAGCGGTAAATACCAGGCGAGTTTGAGACTAGTAGATATGGCAACGCTGCGAGCCCATCCTATTGGCCGCCACACAACGGTATTCTTTAGTGGTCTCTAATATAGTAATGTTATTAATAGATTTCCGGCAATTATATTTCTAATTGTTTCAATGTAAACTACACATGGTATTACAGTTTAGAAATATTTAAAAAAAATTGCTGTAAGGGTTCGTAACCTACAGTATGATTGAAAATTCAGTTCCGATTGCTAAA